>JAHZNB010007399.1:0-41121 GCA_027744295.1 Callyntrura guangdongensis | reverse complement strand
TCAAATAATTAGCTATGCGACCACGTTATTTCAAAATAAAATAAAAAATACATTATTTTATTATTTCAAATAACAAAATAAAATATATTATTTGAAATGTCCGATCCCTGAAAGCGTTTCCATAATAGTTTTTCGAGCCTATGGATATTACAGTTATGTTAATACATTGTCATTTAGTAGCATACAGCAGCGTAAGTGATGGCAACGCAACTAGCATGAATTTTAAATCAATACCACAAGAGCACGACCACGAATCCCCCTTTTCCAAAAATTATTTTAGTATAAAAACATCAAAATGGTTATTTTAGATACATGATATCAAATATCGGATATAAATATCAAATATAAAAAATGGATATCAAATATTTTTTTAAAAAACACGTATTTCCATAAAAATAGTGATTGTAGTAGGGATAATGTGTATTAAATTTAGTGCCATATAACTAATCGCTCCACCAGTGACTGACCACTCGTAAATTTAGTAATTTTGATGATTGAATTTAGCCAAGGAGCTTATTACACGAAAACTAGAGACTGCACTCCTATGTAAACGAAGAAGAGAACATTCCAATATTTGAGATTTTCCGTAACCCAAAAAATTCTTAGAGAAACAAGATAACGCCACGACTACCGAGTGTACAGCTTCTCGTTCTCATGCAAGGACTTTGGTGTTTTGTTGCGGTAATTTTAGTAATAACTATTGACCAAAATAACGTGGAAATATCTTGAAGTAAAACAAGGAAATCCAAAAAAATCTCAGAAATTTTATTTAATTTTTTCCGTCTCCACGGTCGTGGAATATATGTCTAAAAGTATAAAGTAAACTTAGTAAACCTATAAAATGGTTTTAATTCGCATTTCAAGATTACTCTACTTCAGCTTCTACAGATTACTACAGAAAGACTATCATCATAATTTTTGCCCTGAATATATGAACTTTAGTCACAAGCACACATCCTAATGGGCAGCTATTTTAATTTTGTCATTGTTATGCGTTTATGCGGTTTGGTTTTTTGTGTTAGTTGGTCTCTGTATTTACCTATCCAATTTTGTGTTGGGTAAAATAGATAGAGAATAATTTTCATTGTGTAACATACAACGTCGTGCTACATAATGTAGCATATACAAATATTTTGGCACTATAGCACAGAAAACTAGGTTTAACGGTTGTTTTGGCCAATGCAAATTCCATTTTACTTTTGTTGCATCTTTGCCTGCATGCTCGCATGCACAAACAATGCATTTAACAGTGCAACGAGTGCATAAATTCGTTTCGTGGTTAATTGTGTAGGGTTTTAAAGGAGTTTAACAGAAAAGTCTCAAGTATACACTTCCAACTACTATACCCCGACCGCATCGAAACTAAACACGTTAATGAAAGGGTGTGCTGGTTGGTCTTGGTGTTAAAACATGAAACGCGTGAAAATTAAGAAAAAATATCGTACATATGAGAGTGGTCATCTTTTTCTGGTCGGTTTTGACTTTTTTTTGTTAAAGTACACCGTGGAAAAATATTACCACAGGTTTGTACTTGAGTATTTTTACAAAAACAACGAACAAACGCAAAATCAAACTGAGCTATCTGTTACAGGTTACTGCACAAGAAAATGTTACCCATACAAGATTACTATGAGATTCGCGAAACGATAAGAAAGCTTTGCGGTCTACAACAAGCCCACCACCACCGCTTCGCAACTGGGTACTCTGTGTGTAGTAGCATAATCCTAATCATAACGTAACTCTGAAAATCAGCGTTCTACAAAGATGAAACATTTAATGTACTTGTTGTTCAGGATCGGTTCGTTTTGTGCTGGCACCTTACAAGAAATTTAGGTACATAAGTACAATATCTATATATTGCATTGAATGTAAAACATTTCATTTAAAAGGTTTAAAAGCAAGCCAGTTTTGTTGATTTTAATCATACCGAACAAGGATTTTGAAAAACCGGATGATTCAGGACAAGACTACATTAATGAGGTTGGTTTCAAGCCATACTACTTTTGCCTACCATTAAAATTAAAATAGTAACAGTTCCTTTATGCCGAGACGATAAAATTAAAGATGAGAAATAAAAAAAACATCAATCAATCACATTATCGCACAAAGCATCATGAATGTATCCTAGAAATGAGAATGTATAGGAATAACGATGGTGATGATGATGACATGTAAAATGTATCCCTGCCGCTTCTTGCAAATGGTACAATATGAGGTTTCTGTGACGTGTGACACATCTTCAATTCTTTTGTCTTGAAAAGTTTTAAAAGAACACATACTTCATTTACCATTCAGCCTTTCAAACTGAAATCGTCTTGTTGGTTGGATTAGTAGTTGTAAAAATAGTTAGTGACATTGATAATTATACCAATAAGTAACAGGCATACAAAATTCAGGGTTTGCCCATGCCTCTACTCAAAAATACATCAGCATGCATAATCCGCTGTGAACAAACACATATATACCTACTCACGCACATGTGAATACTAACCTTAAGATCGTTGAGTAGTCCCCAAAAATTATAACAATATATAGTTGTATTTATGTAAGTAGACAAGGCAAAACGAAGAGAAAAAAAACAGTCAATTTTATTGTTTGTATCGGTAGACTTGCGTACAGCCACTCTCGTTTAGAAACCCACTTGTAAAGTAGTAGCAAGCAAGTTACATTGATACAGAGAAAATATCACATATTTGTAGAGAAATTCCTTCAGGACGCGCAAAATAGAAGGTCTACTATAAGAAGGTGTAGATTTGTAAGAAACGTTAGTGTGTAAATGTAAAGCTAGCTGTAAAGTTGTGTAAGGGTGTACGCGTAAACATAAATTTTTACCTGTCTACACGGCTGCTATTCATTAGTAGTGGTTGTTGCAGCTTGAATGAAACCTGTGTGCATTGTGCGTCGTTTTGAATGCTAAACTTTTGTCAAAAGAAGACGAACCTGCTTCAACAAACAAAAGTTAGTTTGTGTGGAGGGGATGTTGTTTGGGTTGCGTTTGATATGCAATGCAGCTTACATTTTAGTTTTTGCTCATCACGAAATAATTGTATGTACGCTTTTACTGGCTTGGCAGTTGGTTGAAAATTTAAATTATCATCTGTTGTTAATGTATTGCTGGTGTTACTGCTGAATCTTCAGTTGCTTGCACATGTATGTGAGTGTGTAAAATAATATTATGAAGAATTCAGCATCATCATCAATAAGCAAATTGGTGTCACTCCGCTGTTAAATGCGGAACAAGAAGCAGAAGACGCGGACGCGACGCTGTATGCTGCTAACTCAAAGTTAATTCGAATCGAATTTTTGTGTGTTGCGTTGTGAATGACTTGTGTTGTTGGAGAGTTTGTACGTGCACTGCATACACCTTCTTATCCTTTGATTTTGCGATAAGAAAAGGGTTATCAAACTTTAACGCTGCGGACCGTGTGGGCAGAGAAAGAAGTACAACTACACGGATGGACACGAATTTGTTGGCAACTAACAAGTGGTTGGATCCAAACAGTATTGGTAATGTGTTGAGTTGAGAGTTTCTAGCACTTTATTTATATTACTAATTTCTTATCAGGGCAAACATAAAAGGCATTTTTTTGAGAAACGTTTTCGACTCTATACGCTTTTGATAGAGCGCATGTTTGTTTTCCATTGCAGTGCTCCTGTAGAAAAGTTTTGTGGAAAGTTGAAAGTGTCTGCGATAATAACTTATTAAAATAAATTGTTTTTGTGACAGCTTCATTTTCAGTCGCTACTCGCTATACACGTATACTGTAATTAGCCCAATTAAACACAGGTGAACAAGCGCTAGCGCACTTAATAATTTATGTTGGAGAGGAACCATGATATACGGGGAGTGAGTGATCTTACCATTTGCAGGTGAGAAACGACAAAATAATTTTCAAATGAAATAAAACTCGCAATTTGTTTGAGCAACTTGAAAAAAAGTAAAATATGACTATGCAATGACACATGTATCAACAAATTCATACTTGTAATAGTGGAACGCGGTGGCAACTCATAAACTAAACCTGACGCCTACATACACAGTGCATATAGGCAAGAACACAATACAATGAATATTGCCAAAAAAGCAAAATCAACTGGTGTTTTATTAAGAAATTTGAATAAATTTAAAATAGTTTCCCTCCATTTTCAACAAATTTTCGTTGCTTAAATTTTAAAAAAAAACAGATTTTAACCAAAAATTCTGTATATTATAAAACAAACGTTGCATTTTGTTAGGGTTTTCTTGTTTCTACGATTGAACCTTGTAAGGAATTATGGATAATCGTGTCGATTTGTTGGCGTAAGTGGGAAGTTGTTATGTAACGAGGATGACATTGTTTCATTTTAAAGCTTACGCAAATTTTACTTTATACCTGCAATTCTTCTTTGAGCAAAGCGGCACAAGAAAAGAAGATGCAATATAAAGACATCTAATCAGAGAAGAAACATATATTTTATCTTCAACAAATGACGACAGCAATACATGTAAGCTCAGGGTGGACACTGAAATACATGTAGTTCTTCTTCTGTATAAGTATTTCTACAAAAGAAGAAGCTTTTTGTTACACGCGTGATGCATGACAGAGTAGAAAGTTTTATGGTATGCAACCTTATTGGCTTTAATATAAGTCCTAGACTTGAACCTACGGATTTGCATTTTTCCTTCCCTTCAGTTAGATTGTTTTGGTTATTTATAGAAGTAGGTTGCATGACGTGTACTAATTTGTATGCCTTTTTACTCTTTCTTACAAACAGACAAGTTGGAAAATAGGTTCATAAATTCTAATGACATAATACTACTTTTTTCTGATAATTAGAAAATCCTTGCGACAGGTCATAACATTGCCTTGCCGCTGCCACGTTGTTATTTTTTTAACCTAGGTTGAAAATGTTTTTGTCCTAAAGTCTGAGATCTCCGTTTTTAGTTGATACGGTATACTATCTACAAGAGCAGCATGAAAAACACACGTAAGAACTACATACATTCATACATTTCTACTTCATTTAATGGCGTTGGATGGAACATTACGAGCTACTCTAAAAATATCTCATTTTATAGTCGAAGTCAATTGTGCAACTGGTGGAACATTTCACCACCTTGCATATACATATTGCTACACTTTAGAATTAATTTAAATAAAGTTCACTCGGGATTCTTGAGTAGTTACATGTTTGATGTTAGAATAAATGAAATGACTTGAAAAAAAAACTTTTAGTTTAAAAACACGATTCATTTGTTGGAATGCGATAAAAAAATTCAATTTGGCCTCAAACAGCATGACTTGGTTAGCAGCTCAAGAACGATTTATAACCATGATATAATATTATAATATTCTTGCAAAATTTAGAAAAAGAGTTTGCCCCTTATGATAAACTGTACACATTGAATTTGTAATGGTCATTTTCACTGGTGGTAATGGCAGTCATACACAGAGAATTATTGATTGGCAAAATTGAAAACAGCCAAACCCATTTTATTTTCCTTTCATATTATCATGCATACTACATGTAGTTTTCGCTTGTCAACATGATGAATACACAATTTATCACTTTATTACTGAGCAGGGAACAAAATTTTTCATGAAAGTATGCATACTGTCATTCGTAAGTCAGCAGTTTTGAGTAGATGATATAACTATAACTTTTTGTGAGCAAAGTACTCATACGAATGATACGTAATTCGCTTATTCGCATCTTATTGATTTTTCTGCCTTTTCCAACTATCCAGAGTCAATAAAGTAACCGACTTTTCTAGATAAATGTATATCTCATATAAATATTGCAAATATACATTTTCATAAAAACTCAATTGTTGACTATGAACACAAAATAATATTATGCATGCCAATTAATTAGCTTCCTCAAGACTTTTTAAGAACAATTTAAGGTATGTTAAACATTGATGCATGATTGCTTTGTCATGTGAATGCGATGCGACAAAAACGCTTATGCAGCAAAGCAATAAACTCGATACGTATCACATCATATGAAATGATAATGACTAACGTGCTGTTTTACCACTAACCACAAGTCAATCACTACTACTTGTGCCAACGATAGCTTACAGGGAGGTCATAACTTGTAATTTAAAGTAATTTTGTATGCAGAAAGTACTTCGACAAAAGTACACTACCATGTGTGTTGTTGATAATAACTAATAACTATGCTTTCTAAAGTGTACAAATTTAAAATTCGCTTTTCCTTACTTATCATAATGAGTAGACTAGTCAGATAGCTCCACGAAAATTATACGATATGATAAGATTAATGGCAAGCATGTCTGTATAATAAAATAAATATAATGTTAGTTATATGAGTAAATGAAGAAGTACACGTTTCTCGTGTTCGCTGTGAAACTTCGGTATTCATTACATCGAGTTTAAGTCAAAGTAGACGGTAAATATGTCCATTGCAAAAATGAGTTAAGGAGAATACTGTATAATTAACCACAACAGTCAACGCAACAGTATGAGTATGACGTTGTACAATAAGAGCCATTCAATACATATATAATAAAACTGAGAATGAGAAATACGATATGATATGCAATACAGCAGCCTAAACTCATTCTAAGCTTCGTTTTGATGTTGAATTGAAGTAATGGGATTTTCTCTCAACTAACTGTTCAAAAACGTCCATAATGTTCTTATCTCTATACTTATTGACGATTAGACGTGAAAACAACGTGTACAAAAGTGTGTTGCATTAAAACTTGGTATGAAATAAAGTGAAACCTGGTTGAGGATTTAGACGTGTAGAGGATTTAGTATTTAGTTAATTACGACGTCATTAAATTGGAGTTGTAATTTATATGAAGCAATGAACATAAACTTCGTCGCCTGGCTGTCCGTGTGCGTGTGAAGTACATACAACCGACACCAAGACGGCTGCTTACACGCATTTTAGTGAGTAGTCTTTATGAATAAAAATGGAGAATGTAACAAAATACAAGTTAAACATTAGAATTTATTTTGTGCTTTGTTGAATTGGATAAGTGTATTTTTGGTACACGCATATCATCACTGGACATAATAATAAGCATCACATCCGACACGGAAGCAACAATGGAAATGAGAAGCCATTGGGTAAGCTCGTAAGCTTCCTTGTGAAACACCAAGTCATTAGACTGCACTGCTGCACTGCACTACAAGGGTGCACGTGTGTTCAAGTTGATCAAAAGGCACACAAAATTTTCACATCGTCTAAAAGGCAAGCTGGGAAGTACAGAATGTTCTGCTGCAAGTCTATTAAGTTCAAATACGCAGCACAACCGATAAGGACAGTTATACTGAATTAAGGAGTAAAGAACCTTAAGTTTGGGTCCATTGTTCAGTTTTTGGGAATTGCAGGATTGCATTTTATTCGACTGGTCAAATCAGATTAGTTTAGTTGACAATGTCAACTTGGCATGTATGTAGATATTTTGAAGACTTACTAATATTAATTATTTAACTATGGAACTTTAGACCTGCAGTATTTTTTCAACATATTCTAAATTTTCTGTTCTCAAAATAAAATATTGATCGCTGGACATTTCAACTTCTAACCTTGAATATTGATTACCTATTTTTCTGTACATACCTTACACTGTGAATGGTACAATTAATGTTTATCTTACACCAAAATTTTAATTAGATGTATTACCTTAACGTTAACGATTAGGGACGTTGGCGTCAATAGCATACATTCCCGTTATCCAGAACCTAGCTGCTGTGTTTCGTCTTGTGTCGTCAGTCCCGATTGGTACTTGGACAAGAAATGAACAGAGCTAGAGCTCCATCTTATATCGAAAAGAAATCCATTGCATGTTTGCAATAACTTTTGAAAATAACTGCATCGAATGCAGGTTTCTCTCTTTGTAAACGTTATAAGTTATGATAACGCAAATAAGTGTGTGTGTGTGTGTGTGTGTGTCTGGAGAAGTGAGCCCGTGCCGGGGTGTTGCGTGTGTGAAACATTTTAATGTTTTGCAGCTTTTGCATTGCACACTTTCTACCATAAATGACAATTGTGCTGTATGGACCTAAAGTGTTTTACACGGTTAGTATTGACGGTATTGATTGCCAGGAAGCTATTAGAGAAACGATTTTATAACCAAGGTCATGCTTTTGATGTTCCGTGGGCATAAAATCGATAACTGGCAGTTGTTTATATGCATGTGTACCAGTTTATTGGCCCAAACATGGACACGCAGTGACAACTTACAAACTCCAAAACTAGCATGAAAATGGAAAGACAGATGCACACAGTTAATCACCTGTGTTACGACGGTTTACTACAGAAAAATCTTCCTGTTGTCCGAAAAGTGTCATTTTATGCCTTTATTCTGTTGACTAGTCAATACGAAAAATTCAAGTCTTCACTTTAATTTTGTGCATTCCGTCCAAAGTTCAATTAATTACGATAATTACCTGCAAATAAACATTTACAGTTAACGACTGAAAATATACATAGGTACATATCTGCACCATTTATCCTTAGATAAGCACGTATAATCAAAAAGGATTTTCCTAACGTGAGCTAAAGCTAAATTCCCACACTACCACGATGTATTGTATTTCTGTGCGAATATATGCGTGCACGTTTGTGCTTACACTTGCAATCAGGTGAATGGTCAAACTTTTGTGGGAGAGTTCCAGACTTTAATCATGTAAAAGTAAAAACGAAACACAGCTCGATTCTTGTTTTCAACTGCGCTGACCTTGCTCTACTCCCTTTGTGTGTCTTCAACTCTGAGACGCAGAATCATATACCAGTTTTTTGTTACAACTGGTTGTTTTTCTGCATCTTTTATTGTAGCAGCATGCATGCATGCGCATATAATGTAAGCGATATATAGATATATTTTGTGGTGAAGCAAATTCCATGTTGCTGCCTACACTACACCACGCGCGCATTGTAGCATTTTTGTTTGCGTCGACGCGCACGATCCGAAGTCGCAATTTTGAGCGCATCAGACGCATACATGCAGAAGAATTCGCTGGGCAAAAGTGTTTCGATAGTTTGAGTGTCGTCGTATGCACATATAATATTGTAACAGTAACAACGCTTGCGCTGTTGTGCTTATTGACTGGAAACAGTGACGCAAGTTTCTGTAGAATTTCAAAACTTCGTTCGATATTTTAATAGTTTGGAAAATTCGGAAAATTGTAACAATAAAAAGGTAATACGACAAATAGAAATAATTGTAGAATTGTATTTTGTATCGTCACTGTCTAAAACAAATCCCTAGTTCAATCCCAACGCTGACGGACATACTTAAAATTTGAGATCATTCAAAGGTAATTTGAAACACGAGTTGTGAGACACTGACCTTTGGAGCATTATATTCACCCGGGGTATTCCATTGCATTTTTTGTGAAGGAATTGTTGATTTGTGGTTAATACATGTGGCATTTATTTACGACTATTCAGTACATTTACGTCATCATAATGAAGAAGCCAAATAAACGTAAACTGTATATAAATGCCCAATGGTCCATGAGAATATTCTAGATGATTTGCCTTTGGATTGCGACATAACGAACAAACAATACGCACGTCGTTGTTACACGAAGCAGGCTCGTAAAAACATTTCCGTCTGTTTAACGTTGAATTGAATATATAGACATGGAAGTCATTAAATTAGTATATAACATACCGACCAGTATTAATCGTAGCCGGATTTGTTATTATAATGTACATTTATGAGGCACTGCAGATTTCTGGCATGAACAGTGGTTTAAGCTTCCGAAATTGTGGTATTTACACAATAAATGTTAGCCACCACAATATTTTCAGTCACATTTTCCCCTCGCTATCGTGACTACAAGCCAAAGTTTCACTGCAGACTGCAGATCATGTTGAAGTTTTCCATAGAATTACAATGTTAAAAAGTTCTCACCTGAGCTTGGCAAAATGTTCATCTGTTCATTATTGCGTATGTAGCAATTGCACCATTAAATCTGGAATAGTCATATTGATCTCTGTCTGTAGGTAGAAACGAATGATAAAAACACAATTCTCGTTCATTCTAATTCTGCCCTTCTGAACTACGTACGTGTGTCTCGGTGTGAGTGACAGAAAGAGTGAGTGTTATCTATATTATTTATATTTATTGTGTTAATGTGTATCTGATAATAATATTACATGTTGCTCTCAATCTACATCTTCGTCAATCATAAATCCATAAATATTTGTCGGTCGAGGATCGAAAAGTCTCGATATTTTTTTTATAAAATTGCACCATCACGCAAAATAGAAAGAATATCTGGTTTAAACCCAGTTTTAATCCGGAGAGGGAAATCTAAATTGTTGCATTTTAAATATTGTAAAAAAATACAAGTAAGGTCAATGTGACAGGAACAAGACAGGCAGGGCTACTAGGGCTTGTACGACCAAGAAATTTGTCCTTTTAATTTGAATGATGAAATCTCTGCACTTTTAGCACTAACATAAAGTGAACATTTAGTATTGTCTCTCACTATTTAATTTATTATTGGGATAGTGTCATTCAACGTAACTCATTAATCCTGGCTTATCCGGATTTTGTGCTGCTAAGAGATTAAATTAAAACCAAATTCAACCATAAATACGGAATGACACTGGCGCTAGAGGGATCCTGATTTGACGGTAAACAGAGTGCGGGAGTGTGTGCAGAATAGAGGGGCTGCACAAACAACATAATATTGTCCAAATTATTCGACGCACAAAATTTTAGTTTTTAGTTATTAGTGCGATCATTTCATCATCATAATTTCGGTAAAATATTTGGTTTGGTTTTGCTGTGGGTGGAATTATTGATAAAATTTTAATTTAAATATCAACTTTCCTTTGGAAGCTGGTAGATAAGTTTGCAAAAACAGCAGTTTAATTTAAGCTTATTTAAGTCTTTGTGTAGGTATGCAAATATTTTTTAGACGCTAACACTACATGGCAGTCATGGCACTATTGATAATCATAACCACTTGGTATGCAAATACTCAATTGCGTCTCTTTTTGAATTGAGTTCAGAATTTCTACATGATATGATATATGGTTTGATATAACAGAAAATCAAACTGTAGTGTAGTTGGTATTTTATTTCGTTTGGACCCTTTTACCGTGGTGACATTATTGTCACTTTATTTACACTACTTTTACTAATAGGAATAAATAGGAGATTGAGATTAGGTATGCAATGAAGATGAAAGCTGGGCGCAATCCTTGTATTAAGCCTTCTGAAATCGGAAGACATCCAGGTAGCGAATTCATAGCACATTTAAATCGGATTTAAGAATTATCCTATGTAAATCCGTATTTTAAATGAATCGAATATAAAATTTATCTAATCCAAACCCGTATTTAATAAATATCAGATTTAAACAATCATTGAAAATTCAAATCCAATTATCATAAGAGTACCCATTAAACCAAAAGGTATTCACACTTTTCGATTAGCTTAGCCAAATTTCGAACGAATCAGTCCTGCCTCCTACCTGGCTGGATTTGTTCACTAAAATGCATGCAAATGCACATAAAGTGGCATCGGATCGCCGCTACCAACTAAACGTTTTTCACTAATCCTATATCTAATCCTTAGCTAATCACGAATTCAAGTGTGAGTATCAAAGTTAATCGCGATTAGATTACAATTTATCACGATCCAATTCCAAAGTAAATTTCCTACCAAAAGCTTTTTCATCTTCATCCTTAGAACAATAAATGCAATGCAAATTCATGATGCAAGTCATAATTCATAAAAAAGCATCTTGTACGCACATGGTACCGCGTCGTCTTGACGATAATTTCATACTGTACTTTAAAAAACGAATTATTATTGGAAAACCTTCAGCGTTGAGCATGTTATAATGTTTGCATAGCATGCAATGATTTCCGATTTTTTTATTCAATTTATAGATCAAAGTTAGAAAGTGAGAATGGTTGGGAATATTCAAAAGTCAACATCATTGAATTCTTTGAAGTCTGGAATTGGAATCGTAGCACAGTCAAGTGTTGGAAGCAAAATATATTGATTCTGTGAATGTTTATACTGTAGTGCTTTTTCCAATGTGGAGCCAAATCAAAAACAGGCAACTTTTTCCGGACACAAATCCATTCAAAAAGTGCCTGGTATCAAAACGTACAGTTTTACTTCCTCGACGATAACAATAATATTGTTTTAAACGTAAAATTAACACTGAACAATTATGAAACCAAGTAAGTGTTCAGGAGGTACTGTAGTCACCACAACAGGTCGATTTTCACATATCCACAATAAAGTCGGCTACAAACAGTTTGGTGCATTGAGTGACAACCAGAAAGAGAATTCGCTATGCAGTATTGGGAGTGGAACAGGTGCACGTCGCCAAGAACAGCAACAAAGTAAAAACAATGATGCCTATTACCTAAACCCAACCATGTCTTCAACTACAACCAGGCCATCATCACCTTTCATTGTTTACCGAAGTGCAAAATACGTACGGCCACATGCCAGGTTTTTTAAATCACTTTGTGGATATGCCAAATATTATCTAGTGATACCTGCTGCATTGCTGGCCAACCGATGTCGGCATGTGTTTTATCAACTATGCGGATTTCTGCTTCTTATAGTAGCTTCACCACTCTGGATACTGATTGTTCTGGGTAAGACAATTATTAGTAGTTTAGTTTAAAACACACGTCTTTGTAGAGAGACAACTTTTTTTACAATAATTTAATTGACAACATAATTTTGTGTGTGTTAATGTAATGTTCACACAACAGGTCTGTTTATTCTAAGAAGACTGAGATTGCTTTTAATACAAAGACTTTACCCTGGTCTTATTTCTGTAGATGATTACGGCAGTAGGTAAAACTAGCTCCTGTGCACTAAAAAACCATATATTTTCACTTTTCGTTATGAATGTCCAGATGATTGTAGTAATTTTGTATTCAAAATCTTTATAGCTATACATCTTGCGAAACGAACGAGTCATTTGGGCTAAACTTAGTTAATTCGTTGGTGTGGACCAGAGGAAAGCTAGATGCACACACAATTAGGAAACATTTTAAGCTTTTATTCTCCGAAAACCAGAATGTACATCGTCTTTTGCAAATGAAACTGGTTTCAAAGTTCGGCACTACGTTTTGGGAAACTAGCGACAACTGGAATATAGAAAATCATATTGTGGAGGCTCCCCAAAAATTTCACAATTGCCCTATCGTAGATGAACCGTTGAAAGAACTTTATCGCACTGGTTCAAATAAGTCAATTCTACAGAAGTACATATCTTACTGCGTGTCACTTCCCCTGGAACACACAGCACCTCCATGGAAGATTCATGTGATATCATACATTTCTCGGGATGGCGGAATCAAAGAAAAAACTTGTCTAGTCATACGAATGCACGCCGCTCTTATTGAAAATCAAGATGTTCGCAAGGCATTTCGAGAACTGTTTATAAACTCCCAAGATACGGATAAGGATGTGGACATTATCAGACCTGGGGACATCAAAAATAAAAATCTGTCAAGAATCTCATGTAATTCCGAAGCCAATGGATACGTTATGAGTTCTTGTAACTACTCAACAGAATCGGATAGCCTGTCGTTTTGGAAACTGACCGAACTGAAACAATTTTGTGTTGGAGAAAAAATTAAAGAGGTAAGCATAAAATATATTATTACGATTTACCATAAACATTTATGTTTTTGAAATATGGTATATATGATCGTTGTAATATGATGTATGACGCAATTAGAGTTGATCTTATGAAGGGAAGTAAAGAAACCCTTATAATTTTGATTTCGTCTGTAACATCATTGGACATCATTACATATCTAATAATCATATGAAACTTTAGTTACATTAAGTACGAGAGTGATATTTCACGGCTGCTGTAAAGCTATTTAGACAGAAGAATGCATAATATTGCAACATTGTATTGTAACTTATAGTGCCTTTTTCTGATGATTTATTATTTTGTTTTCTGCAGATCTCCTTGTATCATCAAAAGGCATTTAGAGTATGGATCAACTTGCGATTAAAACAATTGGAATTTCATTCAAAGCCCTTTGTAATGTCAATAGTTTTGGTTGACATAAAGGACACACTGAAACGCTTCTGTGCAAATTTGGAAATATTCGCTTGTGATTTTTGGAGACATGTTTGTTTGGGCTTTAAGCATGTAGCAGAGAAACTACAAGCGTTGGCTGCGATTCCCATGATCATTCTGGGCAGTATTATACTGAGAACGGATTTTAATGCACTCGGACTTCGAAGAAGCACTAACGCCACTAGGCGGCTGATTTCTTGGTCAGATTTATTGCATGCCGACTTGATAGAAGAAATATGTAGACAAACAGGAACCTCTTCCCCGTCCAACGTAATAATGATGGCATGCTCGTATGCGTTAAAAGATTACTACTTGCAGGTAATTCGACATGATATTCATATCAATTACGTGCATTTTATTAGTGAAGCTTTCGAAACATGAACTAATTTTATTTTTTATTTATATTTTTACATAGAACAACATTCCTTGTCCTGGAAGATTAGGATTTATTGTAGGGAATCCGTCTACTGATTTTACTTCGTTGATGTCACTAAAATGTGTCGGCATACCTTGTAATATTTCCAAGTACCCTCTAAAAACGTTACAGGAACTGCAGGTATAATAACGTTTTGTTGATTATAAGTACATGATGCCGAGAGAAAGTATATACAATTTGATGTTTTGTGATTAATGATCTGTAATGGGATTCCGTATTCCAAATTAAAATATTTATAGTGTATGGAGGACGTCCTTGCAAAGTATCCGAACTGGAAGGTATTTGGGCTGCGGTATACAATGAGATACGGAAGTCATTTTATGCCTACCTGTTTAGCACAGAAAATTCACAGACGTATTGTCGCATGTTACCCATTCTTGTTCAGTCATGTCAACATGAATTCAGCAGAATCGTTTTTAAGTTGCCATGAACCAGTTCATCAGGTTTATGGAGAAATTGTGGACGAATTTTTGCCACCCGTATCAGATTTTGGTATATGAAATTAAATTATTGATGGATTGAATTTGCTTTATAGTAAATGAACTACTATTGATGTTTTTCATTGCATCTTAGGTGTATCGATTACATTGGTTCAGTATTCTGGAAAAACTCGGCTTTTCGTTGTGTCACCTTTCCAATCTATGGATACCGTTCTCACGCAACGTTGTAATCAATATCTGATAAAAATCGCAGAAGATGTTGGTGTGGAAAAAAGCAAGATTCCGTATTCGAGACGTTCATCACCAGCTTCAACATCTTGTTCCACTCCGCAGTACCCAGCATGTATTTTGAATCATTCCAAAAAATCCGACTTCAAATTTAAGGAGAAAGTCTGACTGAGTTTTGATACTTAAGAATTGGTTTCATGATTTTTAAAACTATTTGTACCATATACATTGAATTCATTTCGTTTGTAGGTATTAATACCAAGCGAACATGCCTCTGAATTATTTATTTCGCTCTAATATTGACAAATATCATAATAAGCTGTGATATTCTAATCGCAATTAAGTGATTTCGAACGTAAATTAAATGCAAGTATATACGAAATTTATAGCTTACGTTTTCGATGTATGTTTTTCGCAAAGTTGGTTCTGGTTCATATTTATTACTGTCAAATGACATATGTAACTCACAATAGTATGCATAGAGCACAGTATAATAATATTTCAAACAAAACGCATTTAGAAACGTCGCTCTATTTATGAAATTATTAAAATAATGTAATGCTTAGTTTATTCATTAGTTTTAAAAATAACAGTACTTTGGCAATTTAAAGCATGTCAAGGTTCATTCTGAAGTATCGTGATTCCCCTTGGAATTTAATATATCTAGTTTACTTTTGTAAATAATTAACTTATTATAACCGAGATAATCGTCGTGTGTTGTCGTCAGTAGCTATTCTAATATTTTAATGTTACAAAAAATTTGGATATTTCTTTATTAAATTGTTTCCATAATTTAATCCATCATAAATCATATTGTGTATTTATTGTACCCCAGTTTAATAGCATAATTGCGTAAGAATACGTAGATATGCATAATCAGCAGCAATTACTAAAACTACAGCTAACTCGCTGAGGTTCATGACGGCGTCAGTGTAAACCGATGGACAGAGGATGGGGAACAAAAGTCAACAAAAGGTGACCTCGTATCCTGAAATTGGGCTCCCCCTACAATTTCTGTCACTATCTTTGTAGTCGTAAGCCCAAGTGTACGCATCAGGACATTGCTTTTTGAAAATTTCGGAATACTCAGATGGATGGCACTGAGGTTCAGGAACCTGGGGTGCCGGGCAGCAGTATTGGGGATCCCTTGTAGCAGAGCATGCACTTTTGCATGCTATAACTTGCCCGTTCCCATTCTTCTCTTTAAACTCCTCTGGACAAACGTCAAAGTTAAAATTACAGCCTTGAACACGACAATTTGGTTCATTGATTGTGCCAGTAGGTTTGATGGTTATAGGAATATTGAACCCATCGACAAGGCTGATATCGTAGAAATCCATTCCCATCCATTTGTCCAGACCAAATTCAGCTAACGTCACTGCTTGAAGAGTTGTTCGTCCGCCTGGAGGTGCTTCCCCAGTGACACAATTCCTACCATTGTCATCGCAGCCCGTTTTACCCCAGATCCTCCCAGATGTCCAGTCATGTATAGCAGTAAACTGTTTTTGCTCGTTTGGATTTAATCTGAAATTCCCACCGGCAGGAATATCATTATCTCCAAATGTTCCAGCCCATATAACTTCGTTGCAACGGTTGATAACTGTAAAGGGATGCTGGCAATTAGCACGATTTGAGAGGAATACTCCTAAAATTATTATTGTGTTGAAGATGGAAAGTGGATACATGATGTCTATGGTTTTATGACAACTCGTTATTGTGTTCAACAGAGGAGGATGAATTTGTTTTTAAGAGTGAGTTTTTACCAACCAAAACGGAGACTTTTATACTTCGATATATTCATGCGATAAACAGCTCAATTAATTGAATGATTGACACTAGATTTAATTAATGTAAATGTTTTATTATCGATGCCACAATAAAAAAAATGGAAATCGTTCATTCCAAGAAAAAAAGTGGTGGATTCTGCCAGAATCTGCACCATGCAGTGAATATTTTATCAGAATTGATTCCACCACCCGACTCAAATAATTGATGAGATAATTAGAGCATGTAACGTAGTATCGACATTACAACATAGGCTACAAAATGAAATTAGTTGGTAATGCTTAAATAAAATACTCACTATCCCATTCAATTCAAGATAGCTTTAATTATCATAAATTTGAATTATAATCAAACATAACCCGTGCATAGATGAAAGACTGCCCTGGAATTTGCAGGTGTCATAACCACATTGCAAACGTTGTTTGTATCGTTTATGCTTTACTCAGAAAAGCGGTAGTTCGTGGTTACATGGTAGCATATAAACCAGTTTGTGAAAAACAGCATATTGTTTTGTATAATAGGGATAGGTGAAGGTGATTATCGTCATCGTAGTATAGAAGAATGGAATGGAATAATACTATTTCCACGGATGTACCTTCATAATATCGTAATTTCAAAAATGTAAGGCTGATATACACAATTATGTATTTAGGCAGGTTTAACCGTAACTCTGAAAAAAATGACGATATCCAGGTTTGAGGTTTAACCACGAATTGTAAATACCACCCTAAGTAATGTACAAGCATATCGTAAGCATATAATATACTAGGGACAGTGTGAGACATTTAAAAAGTTTTCATTAACTTTTGCGTAATATTCTAAAAAACAAATAAAAGGTAACACAGGATTGTTTGGTGAACAAGGATAAAAAGTTAATGAAAGTTGTGAAGTTTTCGAATTTATTCTTTGAAGAACAGAGTGATGCATATATTTTTATAATAGCTTTCATAAGGTATCATGACAATTTACTCTGGCCATTTAAAAAAATCATTCTTTTTTGCATTTCGCACTAGACACATTCCTAGTCTGCGTCTTTAGAATTTATATTTTTTGTAGTTTTCACCGATATTAACGATTCACTTTATTTTAATTCTTGTTAAATTAATAATAAACTGATGTTTTGGGGAACAAACGATGAATACTGCAATGCGCGAATGTAATACTTGTTAATTACGTCGTATTTTGACTATTTGACAATATATATTATTTGATTTCATTAAAAATGTATGAGAATTTAAATAATTAGTACTTTACACTTCGGGAATCTTTCAACTACGTTTATTTTTCAGTTTTTTAATATTCTCCATATTTCATAATAATTGAGCAGCGATTATGTTCTTGCCCGGCATTACATAAATTATTTAAATGATTTAATTTGATAATATATATACAAACACAATTCGTTAATGTGTTGCAAGACGACTGAACAAAAATAAAGAAATTAACAGCGAAATTAACGTAAAGGTAAATAAAACGTAAAAATAAAGATTTCAAACATTTTAAATTTTTCATAATTTTAAAACGATATTACAGTTTACAGTCTCTTATATACTGCTACATTTTTTTACTACTGTCAGAATTGATACACGCAATTGTATTACGTTAGGTCGGTTACAACGTACATACACTTTATCGATAAAATGTAGAATAGTGCAATGGTACAAACGACATTGTTTAGCATTTGACATCCGAAATTATTTTATTTTATAATTGTTTTGTTCATGACTTCGGCGTTTTTATAGCAAATTGAATATCGTTTATACACTCTGGTTCTTTCACCACAATGTTGTGAGCTTTACAGTCTAGTTAAATTGCGATAAAAACGGTAAGTTTATATGCACAAGTATGTATGTATGTATATATATGTATTGTATTTTTATCAATCTTTCTTTGCGACGAATTCAGTAAATGGTTTTTAGTAGATTCTTCAATTAATCGTTCAGTAACGATTGAACGTTTCTTGATGAAATCAAGGAGCAGCAACTTGATCATCTTTCAACAGATACAGTAGCTAATAAAACTGTGATCTGAAAGTGATATGATATAACAATTAATGGCACTATTATCATCAATAGTATTTTTAATAAATATGCATAAATGTGCTTGAACATCAGACTTACATCATCAGGCTTTCCACCTGTAAATAAATAATCACAAATTTAAATACATGCCATACATTCACAATATTATTGTGATTAAAACAAGTTGAAAATTGTGATATTTTACCAATTGTGTGATACCCATAAAGCCTCGCGTTCCTTGCAAAAGGTGACATGTATTTAGAATCAAATGCAAGAGTCCTAGCCATTAAAGCAATGGCATTTGCTGCACTTTGCAGCAAAAGTGGATCTTTTTGGCCCTGAATCTGTGTAAAACAAACGTTTTATATGAATATCATCACTGTGGCCATTAATTTAATCGACAGATAAAATACCGACATATTCGACAAATTACTAGTAATGCTCATAAACGTGAATGCACCTTTGATAATTCCGACACAATGAGATAGTCTGGAAGATTGTCAAAAACACCATCAGTAGCTAGAAGAATTACATCTCCATCCTTGACCGGTATCTGTGAGATGTCGGCAGACTCCGGACTGCATAGAAAAAATGAGTTTAATGCATTAATTTAATGCTGATTAAGAATGGGGCAATTAATTATTCACGAACATAGGAATAATAAATAAATAAGATTTCATAAATTGAAATCCGCAAAATAACTGTTTGATCTATCTGGTACAAAAGGTACTATCAAATCAAGCAACTATGAAATCAAGAACATAAGTTACTACTTTTACCTGTCAGAAAGACCTTGCTGACCGGGCGGCAAACAGGAAAGCTGAAATGGCGTGTTAAAACAATGGGTTTGCTCTTTGGATCTGTGTACTACGGCTCCGTTTCTTACAACAACAAATCCGGAGTCGCCTAAATTGGCACTGTAGAGCATGGCATCAGATCGACTAAGGACTAGGACACATGCGGTACTACTTCCTGTTACACAAAAAGATAGTAATACTGACTATATCGACAATTTAGGCTAGGTTTTAGAAAACTACTTCTGATTGATATTTTTTTACAAAACGGTCAACTATTCATAATGACATTTTTTACCTTGAACACTGTTGGTTTCTCGAATTCTGCTGAATCCTGAGGCAAGGAGTATTTCCGGTTTGGATGGAGAAAACAAGTCATTTTCAACTAATTTTTCACATGCTCGCATGAGAGAAGTAGTTACGTTGAAACAGAAATTATTAATTCCAAGTAATTGTTACAAGTATTCACTCAAATTACTTCCATACCAATGACATCTGCGTTGACGTTCCTTGCAATAAACCAGGCGTCATCTCCAAATTGACCCCGCCTAAAATGGGAGGAAGCAAAATCCTTTGGAAGTCCAGAAACAACGGAGACAAATCCTGCTCCGAGGTGAAAATCGTGCCAAGTACTATGTAAAGCTCTACACATCTGGCTTGCCAAACTCATTCTGGCAACCTCCTTTTCAGTTGCTTTTTTCATCAGTTCGCCCATTTCCTCTCCATTATTATTATTACTTTTACTTGAAGTTGTTTCATTATTAGAAGAAGTAGACGACAAACAACGATGACCACGAGCCATTTCCGAAGCAAAAATTTGTTCTCCCAAGCTATTATGTAGCCCGGCAACAAATATTCGCGTGACAACGCGACCTAACCACGTTGCGCAACTCATTGCTAGTGTAGACATTTAATAATGATAGTGAAACAGTTACATTGAACTTCTTATATCGAATATACGACGTGGATGATAACAGCAAGGAATTTCTCACTTTCATGTATTCAACTAGATAAACTCTCCTAATCGCAACTTAAACGGTCATCCTCCGATTGAACGTAAATACTATCAACAATTCAACATGCAGCAGCAAAATTGTTCACTACTAAGTAAGCCCTTCCACTTTACACTAAACCACAACTATACGTCTTGAAGTTTTGGTTAAAGGTTTTTTAAATTCACTCAATTAAACAAAACTGGAAAATACTTTGTGCTGGACAGAATCTTGTGTGAGTTCGCCTATGTTATGATTCCGGGAACTGCTGGTTGTTGTGGAACAGAAAAACGTGAAGTGAACCTTTATGATGTCGGTGACATTTCTCTAAAAAGTTCCAAAATAAGTTTTTAATTTTATTACTAGATATCTGACAACTGTCGGTCATAGTTTCTTTAAGTATCTTAACTAAAAAGGTAGTAATAGTAGTAAAGTTATTTGTGTGCCTTACCATCACATGAATGTGTCTTGTCTCACACTACACTTACTACAATGGACTGATCACTGATCATTGCATGCACTGTTAGCTATGATAATAATGAGGAAGTGAGGATTTTGAGATGAGAATATAATGCAGGAGAGAAAGTTTTGACCGGATCGATGGAGAAAGCACGTACGTTCGTTGAGTTCAGTGAAAATCAATAGGTATTACACGTTTATATTATCGGACTAACAATGAACTACCAGTATTAGTCTTGTGAAATCAGACTTTTTGCTTAACATGAAGTACTTTTTTAAACTTGGCATTAATTTGATTACTGACTGAAAATCTAGTACTACTAGACTATCTAGATGCGTTGGAAGATCTATCTTTTCATTAATTGTCACGTTAAAAACTTAAAAAATTACTTGGTACATAACCAATATTGTAATTACTTTTCGTTTAAGTAGTCGTAAATCGTAAACCAGCTCTTTTAGTATAAACAAAAACTAGTCTATAAAAGTGGTCGTGGAGTTCACTTCGCTGGCATACTTCCAAAAGACAAACGGAAGTTTGCACAGAGCTAACTGTGTGAAGGAAAGGAAGGATTATGTTTTGTACTAACGTACAATAATATAGACTTTTTAATCTCCACACTCTGTGACAATGCGTTTAATAATTATCCTTAATATGGCTTCGTATGGCGCATAGAGTTCACATTAACGTAATTGTGTATATCCACAATTCACGACGATGCGGTGTTGAACATGTAACGTACAAATTGATGTTGGTAAAATTGTTTTTTAAAGTCTCTTTTTATGTATCAGATTCACAATCACTTATTCCAATAATAATACAATTAAATTGTGCATATTTATTTGTACATTTTATACGAAGGAACAAAATATGTATAAACGCATAAATACAAAATGGTTTACGTTTACATTATGTAAATGTAAGTGTCTGACTGGATAGTAGTTTTTTTAATGTGAGTACTTGTGATACTCACATTAATCATAAAAACTAACTAGTGAATTTTGCACTGCGGGGTCGTTTCTGCGTGAGTAAGTTACAATGCTCCGTCCGTACTATACTACACTACAATAGCAAATTATGATATTAATAATCAGATCTATAGTCCATGTGAAGCTCCCTACAGACTTTCGTTTTATGGTAGATGCAGTAATAGTAATTCAGGGAGGTAACAGTTAAAATTGCCGGTACACCGATTAAAATGTGCTTTTTCACGAAGATGCACGACACGAAATTTTAATTAAATGAGGTATGTAATAACGGGCAAAGTTTCCTTTGTTTTTATTAAACCCTTTCGAATAAACTTTTGAAGACCGTGTGTGTGTAGTGTGCGCATCGAATACATGTACGATGTACCTAGAATTTATTTTAGCCGTGGCCAATGCAATCGTGTGTGTCTTCTCGTCTCTGATACCACTCAATGCAAAAAATTATTCCTGACCCATTTCACTGTATACATGCTGCTTGTAACTTGTAAGTTCTCAGCACAGCAATATATGAATTTTGTGCAAAAGTTTATTATGGTTTTGCACTAAGGATGATGATTAATATTATTATTATTATTCTCTATTCATACATACATACATTTGGATAAGCATACTGGTACTAAGGGTATAGTAAAGTAAAGGGTGCTACAGAGTAGAAGAGAATATCTTCAATCTTGTGAAGAGTAAATGGGAAAATCCTTTATATGACTGTATTCTCCACAGTTCAAAGAAGTAAATCCTAAGTTAGTTCAAATGCTTTTGTTATGTATAAACATGGCACGGCCATATGAAAAAAAAAACTTTCGGAAACCTTTTTTAACTAGTCAAAAATTTCGGTAAAAGGTCAAAGTTCAACGTCGTGGACGATTTACACAGCGTTATTACAAGTAAATTTACACTTTATGGAATGATTAGCATTTATTTAACCAACTCAGTGTAACACGATACTATTTCCGAAGGCTTCCAAGTTTTGGCCTTATGTATGCAAAAAGGTCAAAATTCCAACCCATGCACTGCGCAAAGAAGTACTTACTGAAAAATAACTGAAAGTCAGTGTACGGTCACTGTATTGCAATAAAGTGGACCAAAATACATATTTACAAAGAGTAACCACAGAAGTTTGTTAACGACAAAGAATGACGAGTATAAGTTGGATGTGCAAAAAATTACCGTCTAAGCAATTTTTGATAAGCGGTACTTTTTTTGAAATTTTTGGAAACCAAGAAGATGCATAAAATTCTAGTAATTTAATTTTAATAGTTCAGTTACTGAACTAGTAAAAGAATGCTTGATGTTACACCGTATTGTACGTTGAACTTTCACAGACATTTTCAAAGTATGAAATTTCACTTTTTAATATGCCCTATTCAACCGTTCGTGTCAGTTTTATACAAACGTTTTGACAAAAATAGAATTTAGTACTTTAAACTGTGGAGAATACAGTCATATAAAGGGTTTTCCTATTTTCTCATTTTTAACATTTTATTTTTTGTTTCAAAAATATTCTCTTCTTCCCTGCGACACCCTTTAATGATAGTATACAAGTCTACGCGTTGTACTGAGGATAATGTATTATTTTCGTGCATGTTTTTCACCCTGCTAATACACATGTTTGCATCCCTTCGTTTCATTATATACATGTGCTGGCAATTGGCAAAAGTGGGATTCACCTTAAAGATTCAACTATACATTTAAGGACTTGCTTCGCCACTCGTCACTACTATACCGGAGTGTAACATAACAAACACCATAGTTGGAAAAGTGTCTAACTTACTACCAAACTGTGCAATAAACTAACTATGCTATTATTGTGGGCAATTTAAATGTTTCTAACCTTCTGAATTCTCTTCACTGTTTTTAAATGACTTTAATGTTAAATTTTGTGGTATACCCGTCTGTATAGACTATTTTACTTTGGAGTATGTACATACCATTTTATATGTCTAACTTATGCCCCTTCTGAGAAAGATGAAAAAATATACACAGACACGGCAAACGAGTATTACTTATATTATTATGTGGCAGTGGTATAAATATAAAAGTAAAACCATGCGTGCATGTTGTGTACGTTCTCGTACATAATTGTCTGTTGTACACAAAATGTAGAGATGTAGTCGATATAGATTACAAACAAAATATAATACACGTAGCCGCTACCTCGTGCTGCACATTTATTTTCAATTTTGCTTACTCCAAACTCCAATTGTCAATCTACACAAGTAGCGAAAAAAATGTTAGTTTGTTTCCTCACTCAATCCACTCTAACACGCAAATGTGGTGATGGTGGCGTATAGCGCATTTTGCACTGCTCTCTATTTTGGCCATAAAGATACTTTTCCTTTTCGTTGTTGCTGCTTCTTGAGGCACTTCTTTTCTCTTATGAAATATTTTAAAATTTATCTCGTTTTCTCAGCTCAGTAATAATAATTGACAATGTATTTGCTGATAGCAGTAGAAGTGTAATAATAAAATCATCTGACCAATATTGTAGGTGCATTTTATTTAGTTTAATGCAGAAAACTGCATAAGGACATTCTGAAAAAACGACGGGTTTCTAAAAATAGCACATTTAGATGTCATGCCATGATGCGAGATGTCGTAATGCCACACTAATTAGAATGTAAATTACTGAAACAATATTTACACGCAAGGATTTTTGGAAGGTTGGTTGTGATAATAAACCCTGATTCAGTTTGTAGTGAACACGGAAAAAAAATTTTATAGAACGATGACGGAAGGTATTCGGATATAAAATCGAAGTAATGCAACATAGAGATGCCTGACATTGACGAGACGAACACAATGACGGAAAATCTTATTAAGTAGTTTGTGAGATACTTGGATGATATGGATTTGAGTTACTCGGTAAAGCCAAATGTGTAACCACTCGAGTGCACTCACCACTCATCCAAACGAGTTCTCATTTCTAGCAGCCAGAATTACAATTTACAATAACCATTGATATTTAGTTATATCATTAAACACTCTTACCGTATTGTGCTGGTATTTACCAGTTTTTACTACTTCATACTACCAAACCACACAAACATGTATACTATCTTATCTGAATGCAAAACTAAGCTCGGAACTTGCAAACGTTTATCAGACTCTTATTGGACCTTATGAATTAGACCGACACACGACGGTACGACCTATGTCGGACAGGCTTGTATTGTGATTTTGATAGGGTCAGGAGTCAGGGTTCGTTGTCTTCAATGACGGGCCAGATTTTAAGATGAATGATGCAGCACAAAAACGTGGACAGCGCTATAAAAAATCATTCAAGTATTGAATAGATCATTCCATGAAATTCTTCTTAAAATTGGCTGTAATAGTTTCGAATTTAGAAACTAAAGTTTAGCATACGTTAACATTTATTGCGACAACTGTTAACATTTGACATGTAGTATTTTTAATTGTAGTATTACCTTAATTGTATTAATACCATGCACCAATGCCCTGGTGTAGTTTTGTATTAACATTGAAAAAATGGTCGGGCAGTGGGGCATTGCGTGCGACCGATCGCAAAATCGCAATTTTATAAATTGGACTGCATGCTGGCTACTCGTAGTATCACTTCCTAGCAGCAAATAATCATAGTAATATGTATTCATTAGATTTATGCAAATAACAGTAAATTTGCATTTTGTTTTTAATCCAGAGTCTCATTTTCGTTTTTCAACTCAACTGAGTTAAACTTTTTTTTTAATTTTAAAATTTTTAGGCTAAGCCTAAGCCCTGGGGTGACATGCCAGGTGACCGGACTTTTGACTTTATTCTAAACAACTATTGTCACTGAGTAGACCATTTATGAGAAAAAAATAGAATGTGAAAATTATTTGGGTTCGTTTATACCTTTGTAACATTTTTGTAAATACCGTCATTTTCGACCACGGCCAAAATCGCGTTGTCAATGCAGTCGTCATGAACCATGAATAACTTTTCAATGCGTAATTTACATGCAATATTATGCAAACTATGTAACTGTGCTATAAACAAGATAGTCGATGAACATCAATAGTCGAAGTGTATCTAAGCACAATGCTATCAAACCTGGGGCATTTCAACACTTCAACATAATATTAAAATGAAACATTGGTTTTCAGCGGAAAAGTAAGCTAGATGTTAGCAGAAAACCAGTCAGGTAGTAGTCGTGTCCGTGCGTATATGTGTAATGTGTTATTGCCTATTTCTCTCATTTGACGTTGTCTTCGCCAATGTTGAGAAGTTTCGGTATTCGCTGGTTCGCTGCACTGAATTTTTATAAAGCAAAGAATTACAAAATATCGAGCATTTTTATATACGGTTTGATTTAATTCACGTTAGAGATTATTTATGGTTAAGTTTAGTTTTGTTAGCTATTTACAATAACGGAAGTTGGCGGCTGGTATTAATATTTGTAAAGGATAAATCTCTCGAACAACCATGAACTGCCAACTCGAGCACGGACGTGCAAATTTAGAAGGTGCTGACGCACCACCGGATATAAATGCGGAATCTCGCCCGAAATCGGATGCCACCAGAGAAAATGAAATTTGTCCATTTATTGGAGCGTTGGGGATGGACTTGGTAACGATATTAAAAGTTAAGCAGTAAATATCTGCATCGTTATAATACAATTTAGTAACAATATATAATCCTTCAAATTATAGGTGGCTGAAAAGTTGATGTCATTGCTTAACTTTGAGGATATGCAGAGTCTTAGCACTGTTTCGACTGCCTGTCTACATTATGTTAGAAAAACAAAGGAGTTTTCAGATCGAGCTAGATTAAGTGTTTGCAAGAAAGTCCCATCGGGAGTCCTGGAAGAAATGACATATCCGTGGAAAAACATGTCAATTGAACTTCCACCACAGGTTGAAGTAATTGGATTAATTCAAGATATTCTACCGTCAGTTGCATCGTTGTCCTTGCGTCTACCGGAACCAGAACTGGACGCGAGAGATAATTATACAGAGCTAGTTAACTATCTTACGAATATAATTAAAGCAAGCACAAGCCTCATAAACCTTCAGTTGGATGCCACAATTATGACGTTCATATTGCATGATGCTTTTTCTGACGTGGAATTACAAAATATATTGACCAACCTAGAGTCCCTAGAGTTTCAGAGCTACTGTACCAAACCTAGATCTGTCTGCTACATTGATGGATGTGAAGAAGGTGCTGCAGACACACCGTTTCAGCGAAATTTTCTTCAATTAAGCATGTTGCCGTTACAGCTAACGAAACTTGTATTTGGAAAAGTTCTTCCTATTTTTGGATCCGAGTCTGAGCATGTTAAATCTATCCCGAGGATTGTTGATTCTACAAAAGATACATTAGTTGATCTTGAGTTACACCTGAATGTATGGAAATTTGAAGAAATGAAAGAAATTCGTTGTCCAAAGCTGAAGCGTCTTGTACTGTCTGCTAACGGCAACGAGCGAGACTCAAAAATTATCAGCATATTTATTAAAAACCAGCCCCCGTTGGAAGAACTGACCATAGAAATGAACAAGGAATTTCCATTTGGCATTTTACAAGTAATTCAAGGTGCAACGACAAAAATGAAAAAGCTCCACATGAAAACGAAGACATTCTCTGAGATATTAGAACCTGTTGATTGGAGCTTTTTAGAATCAATGAACAAACTTAGAGAATTTTTTATCAGGAAACCATACTCATCAGGGAGCGACGGATTTAGTAAATACGGATATGGAGAGGAAATATTGGCGAAATTACCAAATGACACTGAAAAAATATCCCTGATAGGTTTTGACCCATTTTGGAATGCGCAGTATCTTGCGGCAGGGAATATCGGTGATTTACTAAGTCGTTTTAGCAGTTTGAAAGAAATTAACTTAATTAGAAGTACATGTGCTATTACCGACGAAGGATTGCAAACTATTATTGCTAGATGTGAGCAATTGACCTCATTAACATTTTCGCATTGTCCGGAAGTAACTGATTTTGGAATATCGGGAATTCGACCTAACAATGAACCGAATGGAGTATCCTTAAAGGATTTAAAAGGTGAATGATTGTAAAATTAAAATTATGTCCATAATCCAAAAAAATGGATTTTTTGGACACCTTGCTTTTGGAAGTACTTAATAGTATTCACACCTGAATTATTACTTTGCGGATGCCATTTTGTTGTTTTTATTTACTTGTCGTAATCCTAAATCACAAGTATGTTTTTGTTCTAGGTCTCACATGTCTGAAAATACGATCTTGTCCTAATATTTCCCCTGATTGCCTTCTCAGCGTGATACAATTTAGTTTCCTCCGAACTTTTGATTATCACAGAAATGTTCAGGTAATGAATTACTCACATGTCGTTTGAATGCAGATGAAAATCATGTGAAGTCGTGAAAAGGCAATGATATGAAACTTATTCCTGTTGTTGTAGCTTTCAAAAGAATTCGTATTACAGATAGCAAGGCAGAACCCTTGTTTAGAAAAGTTGTCGCTTCACATATATAGGGACGACGACGACCAGGATGTCGATTATGAGAATGAGCTGAAGCAAGAAGTGAAGGCAATAAATCCGCGTCTTCATTTGATAGACAATCATCTTGTAGGTTATTGTACTAATTTTTATTTTTCCATAATGTATTATAAGTTATCCCTAAGAAACATAAATTAGGAAATGTTATATTGTTTGATAATTATTAGGAACAGTCAAACTGGGATGATGAAGACTCAGATAGTGATGCCAGTTCAATACACGATGGCGATGGCGATAGTGATTTTAGTGGTGGTGGTTTTCACATGGATGATTATGAAGATAATATTGACGATTATTATGATTCTCCAGATGATGATTTTGAAGAAGAAGAAGAAATTGGAATGTTTTATTAAAACATGCAACAAACAACATTCAAACAGAAAATCTTCGCTACTGTACTTTCTACTCATATTAATTAAATTAATAATTTTGCAATTTACAATATTACGCTCGTATTGTACAAGTCTGATTTATAAACTAGTCTTAACTTTATTTGTAATAAGGTTGTGTAAGGTAAGATATTAGATTTAAGTTATAAAGGGAAGAGGAAATACTTTTTAAGAAAAATATTAATTTTTCCGTCAATTGGATGGATCTGTTTAGTATATGTATATATAAGTTTGTAGTTGAGGATGAAATCTATTTATAGATTATATTAACTGTGACGTATAAAATTAATTAAAAATGTGTTGAGTCGATACATCACATTGGGCTAAACTTTCTCTTACGAAAACTATTAGAATTGTTAATGCCGCTACTTTATTTTAGATTGGCAACAGGCAATTATCTATTTTTGTATCTTGATAAATAAATATTAAATTAGCAGCATATTGTTCAACCAAAACTTTCATATGGTATGGGGATTATTTGGGGTTGGCACCATGTATATATATTTTAAAAGCACCGTTTGAAAACGATTTCCCTGCTTCCAACTAGTTCACTACTAACTATTTTTGTTTCCAAACATTATTATCTTCCCTTAAATGTGCAGCCTTCAATTACCTTCAAGTTGAGTGTTGGTGCGTGTCACGGAATACACGAGGTAGATATCTTAAGTTGTTAAATCGATTCTTGTGTGGTCTGTGATCGCCATACACATACAGTACAGTGCAGTTAAAATAGATTTTTATGTAAACTCTATAGATGAGAGAAGGTTCTTGTCCTTGTGGCTTTGGTTTTATGCGTTATGCTATGCACTAACGGAATGTAATATAATGTATTTTGTTACTAACAAATAACATTTTTCTGCCAATAACAGTAAGGTGTAATCACAAACAAATATATATATATATCAGAACAGTCATGGTCATATAAGACGATGATAAATAAGATTTGCAATCAACTATACTGTTATGTGGCATTTTTATTTTAAATTTTAAGTTTGAACCACCCTCAACTAATCACATTACAACGGTGAAACGGAGGCCCCGTAAGTAATTCACCTCGTAACAAGCAGTTCATTGTGATTATGATTATTGATTAGCAATGGGTAAGCTATAACATCCAATTTGTTATACATTATTCATTATATACATAGTATTAGCATTCGTTCATTAACGCTCATGTGTAAACTGTGCATACCTTTATGTCTACTTGACCTGTCATAAATACGGTGAAAAATGCTAGTTTATTTCCGAAAGATTTCAATTTCCCTCAATTACATTTGTGGAACATTGAACAGAAAATGAAAACAGTTCTAAGTTTTTTTTACTGCAAGTTTTGCTGCATTCACTGCGCAATTTTCCTATGAAATTACAATTGTTGTTTGCTTGAATTTGAATAGACATATATACTTGCTTTAAAACTATCAAACAGAAATTAGACGACAGGGTTCAGTTACCAAATGTATTTCTCAATCATATAGTTCCTGTTACCGTGATTCATTATATCGTGTAAGTACCTAGAGGTACTGAAATTCTAACCCCATTATCATTCATATCTAGCTATTATTGCACTTATGTTTAAATGTTTAAAACATTTTCCGTTGAAAATTGATACAACTATTAATATATGATATGCGGGTTTTGAGGCTTTTACAGGTAAAACAGCTTCGTTTCGTTGTTGGTTCGTAGGGTAATCGAACCCCTTCTCTCGATTATAAAAATCTATTTCTGACGAATTTCATTTTACCCCAACCATTTAAAAAATCCAAATGTTGAATCATGCAGCGGCATCAAACTAATTAATACCAGTTAGCGCTAAGTATTGACCAATCAAGACAGCTAAAACATATTTTGACATATTGCATAGGTAAAATGAATCAAAATATCTGAACAAGACAACAATACGGGAAGATTAAACGCTTTTACGTCTGTGTTTCAGGGAAATGGAAATCAAGTCGGTTCAATTGTCTGGTGTGAAAAACTTTCACTGACTGTTGTCAAATTGCAATGATATTAGGTAAGTCTATTATGAAATCACACCTAATAATGATCACGTGTTAGTTAGAGAAAAGTGAACAATATTTATTGGCATTGTTGACTAATTGTAACTTCATATTCGCTAGTCTCATTTTCTTCGATTCTTCGACTTTTTGGGGGAATGTTTCCGGTTACTGAAAACAACCAACATACTATATCTAAATACCTTACATTACATTACTACCTGTTTGCTATCCTATTCTGATTCTGATAATGAGTCCCGTAGCTATATGCTAACCAAAACATGTGCCCCGGCCCCGTGTGCCCGTGACGATCACTTTCTTTTACAGTTCCAATACTGAATACATTTTTATGCTCTTTGGTTAATTTAATATTGGAAAGTAAATATATTTGATTGATTTACTGAACCAACCTCAAACTACATCCAAAATAGCTTAAAAAGTTATGTACACAATTTTATAAAAATATATTATCAACACTCAACTAAAATGATATGACAAACTTTCACTTCAGTCATGTTTATGTTAGGCCATTTTCTGTCTGGTTTTAAAGAATTTTCTAATTAAAATGTATATTATAGGATAATGTTTTCCTCGCGGAAGTATTAACATTACGATGGATTCTATCTGGATTCTTACGTGAGGAATGATTAAACGCATTTACAAAAATTCTTTTTTGGTCATTATCTCGAAGCAGGGTACTATGGTTTGTCTATTTATGGAACATTACCTTTTAAGCGTTGTCCAGCAACTAACATGATTTTGTACAAGCAGTGCAGAGTGCAGTAGCAATATAGTGGCATATCCTAGTAATCGGACTCTTACCTTGATAACGAGAAGGGTGTAAACCCTAATTTGCAACTAATGAAAGAGTCGAATAGGTGATTGGATTTGCCATAAACCACAATGGTGATGATGAGTTGACATTTGACCCCTGTTGGAGGCCAGTTAGTAACCAATCTGGCTCAAACTTGGTATATTTATATAAGTGTGTATATAAGGTATCTGTGTACCAAATTTGAGCTATAGTAGTTATGTTAAAAATCAAATAGATAAAAGGGGGTCACTTATTGCTTCTACCCTAAAGGGGCGTTATTGATATGCCGTGCTGAATAACATATATTATAGTCCTTGTCACTGTTACTCGATTCGAGAAACCCCCAGCTTAAACGGATTTACTGTTTCAGAGTTATGGTCGAAACAATTTTCAAAGTTTGACATTCCCTAAGGGTCAGAGAGGTCAACCATTTTGGAACAAACTTTGCAGAACGTCATAACCATTCATTGCATAATTGTATACCAAGTTAGCTATGGTTGCCATTTAAAAAAATTGTTAACCCCGGTGCTGACCTCCGGGGGTTGACCCCAAACCCTCATCTTCGAACTTATAAGAACTATTGTCCCTATCTATCCATCACACAGACAGACAGACACTAAGATAATCACATTAACTACTGAATTATCTTTCAATAGTTAATAAATGCAAACGAGTTGCACATTTTAATTTTTCTCTCTGGCAATCGGTCCTCGTACATGGCACAGAAAGGGGCTAGGCAATACTAGGTTTCGCTTACAGAAGAAACTGAATATCATGGACGTTTCTCATTATTGAAAATAAATTACACCCATTTGAACACTCATATTGCATTGTGGCACGTTCTTCCATACTGTGAGCTAGACTACGAAATATTCGCACAAGAAAATATTATATGTCTATTGCTTTGTTTCCCATGAATGTTTGGATTGGAAGGGGTTGCATTTGCATAGGATTAAAGAAATAAATAATCGTTTCCTACATTCAATCGGAATTCATAAACTGTAATACTGTAAATCTTCTTAACATCGCCAGTCCATTTGGTTGTATTGATCTAATTGTGTTGTAGTTTTAATACTAAAAATTAAGATTTTTCGTCTCAAAATATGTACGAACAACACATCAAATAAATAAGACATTTACAACTAGTAATTTATGACCTACCAAAGGCACGCGATAAAACGATATTACTAATTTAGGGTAGATTATTAAAGATTAAGAAGGTTGGTGGTGTCGATATTTTCAAATTTTACGGTAATAGTCTCAACTTCATTTTTATCAAAGAATAAATGTGTTTTCGGACATAGGGTTCGAAATCCGGGAAGAATTCATGTAAACTGAACTAACTTCGAGTTCCATTCAGTAGAGTCAATCTTCTTGCTGTGCTTGTTTACTCCCATGAAAGCCATCATTATGATTATGTTCATGAATCATCATAATGGTCACAGTGGGTAGCAATCGATGTTTCCTTTCTTAACTTTCACCTGCTCATTCGTTGTCGAGAGTGTTAAAATCGTACATACCTATACTCATACTATGAACAAAGTACAAACGTAGTCTACCATTCTATTTTTCATTTCGTCAGAAAACTGCTTACTTTGTCTACGCTACCAAAGTATGAAAGGAAAATACAAACGACAAACATAATAATGGATAGAAAGTCTTTTGTTGACATTGACCACATTCAACATTGCTTCTCCGTCGTATTCCACATACAAGCCTCAAAGTTTCCCTACCGATCATTTCATTTTTTTCTGGTTTCTGTAGCACCCTAGGTACAACAGTAAAATATGCCTTTCCACTTCCACTGCGAAGTGGAATCCATTAAAATAATAACCATGGATGAATGCTTTCTTTGAACAGTGGCATTACTAAAATGAGAGTGAAAGCCCACTTCTGACATTATCCCCCTACTTTTGTTCTCCGTGATAAGGCTGTATGTATTTCTGTGCTATGCAACTTTGTTACCCCTACTACCGATGAATGCTGTATGAAAAAGTAAAAACTTTAGAGATATAATAATATTATACGAGACTTACGAGAGTTTCGTTTCGATAGATGAAAGGAAAAGTTGGAATCCAAAAGTCAGCTAGAAAAGCAATCCCCATAATCAAATTTTCACAACTTTGTACAAAATTTACGCTTCAAATAAGAAACGTTTCCGAAGAAAATTGTCAGGCACCTTATCAAATCTTTCAAGAAAACTCCAAACAACAGCAACGTTTTTAGACGAGACGTCAGTGTAGTGCCTGATGGAACTGCCACTTTTGATATCTATTATCGATGGACTTGCAGCACGGCATCATTTTTATACCATATCACCGTTACAAGTTATACATCAACTTTAGTAGAAGAACGCGTGGAGTTCTAGAGAGTCAGACTTACGGCCAATTGCAGATTATGGGGCGGTTATCATATTAAAAATAAGTATTTTTATGAAGTATTAAGTCGAAGTTGTGAAACGCAAAAATATCAAAGCACACCAATATTTGATGTTTTTTGTTCTACTCTGCTTTTGACGAATATGGCTTTGTTCTTGGAACATCAATGAAGTTCCTACGTGTCGTCTTCCTATAGTTGTCTCTGAATTTTTATAGTCTTAATACACTAACTTGCGCTAAATCCGGCGGAGTAGATATTCATCGAGCACAAGCATTTTGGTTTAGTTAGTGATTGTCTATGGCACAAAGTGGTCGGATTAATCTGAGCAGTATTACCGACAGCAAAATGTTTGCAAAGAAAATGCATCGTTTGGTGAAGAAAATGCAGGACAAACCTGCAGAGTCCTTAGATCCTTTAGAATTATTGAGTGAAGTAATTTAATTGTATTTTTTTCAAATTACAAGTTGACCATAGCAAGTTAAATTTGTGGTCAATAATTTTTTTTAAAAAATATGGTTGGTATTATCTTTAATTTAGATGGCTAGAAAGAGAGGAGAAAATCTATCAATTCCGATTGAAGTGGAGACGGAGTCACAATGGACGGCACTTTTAAAACGAGAAGGATTAATTGTTGTCGACGTTTTCTCTGGGTGGAGTGGCCCATGCACAAGTATGTTCAGTCTGTTAAGGAAACTTAAGCTGGATACTAATGATGATCGCCTGATATTGGCTGCTGCAAATGCCGATAATATTTCTCAATTAGCCCCATTTCGAAATCAAAGTGAGCCTTGTTGGTTATTCGTCGGGGTTAGTATTATTGCTCTTTTAAAGTAATTTTGTGAAAAGGGTTGATCAACAATAAGTTTGTAATAATAATTTACAAAATACTTATGTACGGTATGGACTTAAAATCCTCAGGGAGGAAAGCCTGTCAACGTTCTAAGGGGATCAAATGCACCAAAACTTGTCAGAGCAATTAAGTCGGAGTTTCAATATGAGCTGGAATGCATTGAAGGAAAACAGAAAAGACAGCTAGTAATTTAATAATTTTGTTATAGTTTATACCATTATATATACATATAAATTATTCAAAATGTAATTGGATTAATTTAATCGACAATTCTTGCAACCGCATCATACACAGATATCGATAAAGTATGAAGCAAGCCGACGTGAGAAAGCGGTAAATGAAGCAATTGCTTTAGATCAGTTAATAGCTTTGGAGGAAGCAGAGAGGAAGGCAAAGGAAAAGGAGCCTTCTCCTGAACCCATCTCCGAAGCTAATGAGGAAAACGAAAATGAGGAGGATGGAACTGATAAAGGTTGCAAGTTATTATTGAAATTCTCATGAAAGTTTTCATGTATTAAACAAAAAAATACAACCACATAATACCAACACGACAGAAAACTTGGAGCGGGTTGAGAACATGGAAGAAGAAACTGAAACCCCAGAGGAAAACGAACATAATGGCGAAAATGCACAAGAGGCTAACGAAGTAGATGAGATGTTAAAGGAAAGACGAAAGTTAATGGAGCAGTCAAATGAGCGACTCAAATTAGCATTGAGAAAGTATACAGTGATAGCAATACAATCATACTTGCTGGAAACTGGAGCTGTTACAGAAATCAAGGACCACCTTTCCAGTGATTTCAATGTAATATGCACTCTGCAGACAATAAACTACACTAAAGGCCTAAAGTAAGATATTTTATAATTTTTATGATGAAATGTCGGTTGTCCAGTTGGTACGGGAACGCTACATTAGTCTCACCATTGATGACGCGCGGAAGCTATTTGGCATCCCAGCTGAACTGCCAGATTTAAACCCAACGTTGTCCTCCGACGATAATTCTAACGCTGAGGACGTGGGTGACGGGACCGAGAGCAAAAGTTGTGCTGAAGATGGAAACGTTCATTCAACATCTCAGTCGCCACTTCCTCTTCATGCAGAAAATAAAACAATCGAATCTAATGAGGGTGAACAGAGGGGGAAATTGGATGAGCATGGGGAAGAGAAACCTGATGGTATTTTGTTTGTTGCTGATATTTTAAATAATTTTTAATATTTATAAGTACACCTACTGCTATTGTTATGTCACTATATTTGTTATTATGTCATACACAAAAAGGCAGTGACATTGAAAATTCCAAAAGTCCAGTGCCAAGAGAAAAGAAACAGGCTGTCAAAACGGTGGAACTTCCCGTACCCGAGGTTTTGATTGGAGATACCTTGATATTACTACTGGACTGCACACGAGTTCAGTTAGTGGAAGAGAAAGCAAAGGTGGAAGAAATAAATGAAGAGAGTGGTGAAAGCCAAGACGTAATGGAAGGCTTGGATGAAGACGCAGATTATTTCATATCTCAACGAATAGGGCCAGAGGATTTTGAAATGGCAACAGAGACGCAACCAGAATCGTATGTTGTTTAAAATGTACAAGCGATAAACCTTTACTTACCCATAACGACAATCTTATATTTATTTTGTACCAATTGTTAAGGTTGCATGCGATGTATGGCAGAGAAAAATATGTAGCTGGCATTTGGTGTCCACGAAAATATGAAGAGAAACGATTCGTCATGCTGAATTATTTCCCACAATTTGTAACGGAAATGTTGACTCCGGCAATCCCGGAACCGCCAAAGTATCAAATTTTTGTATTTTCAGCCTTGTTTGCTACAGAAATCTTGGAACATCCAGAGGTTCTAGTCATTTAAATACATAATATCCAATCTTACTAAAACACAAATATTTAATTTTCGATACAGTGACATTGACGATAGCCTTCAGGAACATGAAGATTTATCTGCTCATCAACAGAACAATAAAAAATAATGCACCGTTGCATGACAATAAAGCACTGATTGTATATAAATAGCCCGTAAATTGACAAACTAACTAACAAACAAAACTTATCCAAAGCTAATTAAGCACATATTAACTAGTTAATAGCTGGTAACTATGGTTTGTGCATGAAATTTTGCTAGTGAATTTTACTATTCGTTCAAATGCTCTTCTCAAAACACTTAACACATTGATCGTTAATGAACTCTTGTCAAATCTCTATCAATACCGTATTAATATTTTTTGGGGTGTTTACTATAATTCGTATTTATAACACTTCATATCGGAACAGTTTCCACCGATTACCCAACTTCACACAAACAAGAGTGGGGATACTTGATACACAAATGATATTGTTCAAAATTCTAAATGCATAAACATTTACGGTACGGTTGTATGTATTATGCATGTCTTAACGTAATTTTTTAAATTAAACTTTTAGTGCACAAAGGTCATCCGCAATATATTAACTGGCTCATAACCACAAAAATTCAAGTTATAAAAAATTAATTACGACTGTTACACAACATGGTTCGGTTAAAAACATCACAAACAAGTTAGATAATATTATCATTCTGTATAATCTACAACAAAATTTTAAACTCAAAACAAACTTTTAACACATTTGATAATTATAATTTTTTATCATCTTAAATTTTAAATCATATTCTTAGGTAGATGATATTAATTCAATTTTGTCTTATTTTTGCGTTGTAAACACACCTCGTGTACTCAGACCATTAACGACAAAGTACTTGAGTATATGAAAAATGAGCATTAGTATGGTTTTATTTTTAAAATATTGTCCATTGGATTCCGACCGACTCATGGGATGGAAACATGTTTAAAACATCCGGATTTTGTTCAATACACGTACCAAAATTCGGTCCATCTCCTACGCTATTTGTTTCATTCCTGTAAAACCATTTAACCTCGATAAACGACTCGGGTGGATTTTGGGGTTGAATTAATCAGTACGTTAGGAACAAGAAAGATGTAATTGCCGAAAAAAGAACGAGGGTTACAAATGCTATTTCGGAGAAAATGCTTGTTGCGTCGAAACGAGAAGGAGATTTACTGCGCGCTTTGAGATGGGCACTGACGGGGTAACGACATGGAAGAATTTTCAAGTTTTCATCGCTCATAAACAAAACTGCAACCATTAAATCAATTATTGTTGTATGTTTATCGTTTCTAATAGCACCGACTTACTTGTTACAAGTATTAATGGCAAAAACAAGGGATTGATTGAAATTCTTAATCATTTCAAACCAATATTTTCTACTGATAATGTCATCGAAGCTGGGTACTTTACTTCTAAAATATTCCAAGACGTTGAAGTCCTAATTGATGATGAGCCTTTCGAGCAGCTAACAGAAGTTGAGGCAGCGAGTAAAAGTTTGGCAAGTTTAGTTGTCAGGATAACTGAAGATTTAACTGCTGTAAATAGCAGTGCTGAAATCAAAAATGAGGAAAATGGAGATTCGCCACAGGCAGTCGCAGAGGAGGAACATAAGCAGCAAATAAGTGAAGAAAACGAAGAAAGTAGTAACGAGAAGGACATAAACTTTACGAATAAAAATGGCAATACCGATGAGGATGAACCAATCAACATGTAGAGTAATCAGCGTATACTTATTAAAGTTTTGAAGTATTGAAGTTTTAACGCAATAATTAAATCTGACTTCAATAATCTTTGACATTCGTAAGGGTTCTAGTGAACGTTTGATTGAAAATAATTATCCTCCTTTTTGTTGATATCAATGCAAAATAACAAGTTTGGTATTATTAATAAATAATATTAATTAGTATTAAAACTCCTTTTGATGTAGGTTAACTTATTGTCATCATCGTATTGATGGTAAATTTGGAAGTACACAATGTAGGCGAATATATGTAAATCCCAATTTTGATGGAAATTCCGTGACATACTTTATTTTTTGCTTTCATAAAAGAAGCTGCATATGGTGCCTCGTGCATAAAAGTGTAATTTTTATCATATATTCTACAAGGAAGGTTTTGAAGGGAACATGACAAATTGTTAAGGTTTTAACATTAACCGAGCTTTATTTGCTGCGAGCATCTATGAATTAAATGTCATGCCAACCTAGCCTGATAAACAAATTCATCATCGGCATTTCCTTGCTACTATTATGCATCTCAACCAGGATCACATGCGCAACTCTGAAACAAAAGGAAAAAAGTTAAAGTTGTGCAGAGCAATGACTTGTGTGATCATCATTACTACGACCTTTGATCATGGTTGTGTTGATTCTTGATCATGCATACTGAATGAAATTTTAGCCTAGATACTGGACGGATTACTCAAATCTTGCCTTCATTTCCAGCGTTGTACATTTGTCTTTTGACCCATCAAAAGAACCGGTGTCTGAGTTTGAGTAAGTCCTAGTATAAAACAAACCTAACCACTAACCACTCACTCAACAATCATTCCAGCTGTAAAGTTTGCCAAAGGGCAAAGCGCATATTATTTTACATATTTCCCCACAAGGTTTGGCTTTTATTTTATTTTTTACAAAGAAGCTATGTAATGTATATACTCGCATTTATTGACTGATGCACAAAGAATTGCACATATAGAAAATATAGATGGATATGTGGTTCATGGGAAAAGTTATGCTGTGATATACTCACATATAGTAAGTCTTATTTCTAATCCATTGTGCTAAGAAATCCAGACTTCAACAGCAAAAACCTGCAAACTGACTGTTTCGGCGTGTACACTACTAAAAGTACGTGAACAGCTGAATTCCAGATGGGATGGTATATTCATCCATTGTCCTTAATAATATCACTAGAAATGCATATGCCCGCATGACGCATTAATTTAAGTCTATAAGCCTGCACAGTTCAGTCCAGCACAGTTTTCCACAAAAAATTATGTGCAATTCTATCTAGTCATGTAGTCATGTCTGACATGGATCTGTATCTTAACAAATTTCGCCAATTTTTGCAGAGCAAACGGTACCTACGTAAGTAACCACAACGACAAATATGCATAGTACAGTCAACAGTCATTATTATATTATAAGTACTTGCAAAGCATTAGTTACAGGAAAACCATTGCAATTATAATTTCAACTTTCATTGCACCAAATGCGCAGTGCCCTTGAAATCTATATACACTATTACTTGCAAAAATTGTATCCTATTGAAAATTAAAGTAGTCTATCACCAAGTGTTAAACTGTGGATACAACAGAAACAGGTAAAAAGTTACAGTTACCTTCCAATGCTTTAATAATATTTTCTCGCTCTTGCATGTGACAAAGTTTACGCGTGCCAATTCCTTTTAACAACATCTTGAAATGCGCATGGCTGCATAAAGACAAGAACAATTTTTTAAACCGTTTTATAAGAGAGGAATGAGTAAATAATACTAATAATAGTAAATAATAATCAACAGCGTAACTTAAAGTGGATCGCATTATAAATTACACAACACATTCCATACATTGATGCATTATACGTTACTACATAAAAATATTTTTACCACCGTTGTACACAACAAAACACAAACATAAATAGTGTTTATAAGGATAACTAGAAGCCCGCAATGCACGCAGAAAAAGCATGCATACTCTAGACCCAACAAATCGTCTTTCCCTCCAAAATTCTCTCCAAAGTTAACTCCAACATACCCTCCAAAAATCATGACAGATGAATAATCCATCCGGTTTTTGGAAAAACCCCATTCTCGCATAATTAAAATCACAGAAAACTTTCAACAATTCAACCAAAGTCGGCTAAATGTGGAATAAGCAAAAAAGTTAATTATCTCGTAAACTGTTAATACGGGAGTTATGTCCTATTCTTGTTTAATTAAAATCACAGAAGGCGTGCAACACCATTAGGTATAAATGCAACCCTATTCTTTGGGCTCAAAACAGTCGGATTATCGGCTCAAAACAGTCAACCGTGTCAAAACAGTCGAATTACCGGTTAAAAGCAGTCAGATTACCGGCCCAAACATGTCGAATTACCGGCTATAAGTAG
>JAHZNB010007397.1:0-10246 GCA_027744295.1 Callyntrura guangdongensis | reverse complement strand
CGCTGTGCAAGTTTTCATAGGTGAATCATACTATGGTGAAAACTACGTACAATGGGAGCTGTAAAGAGTCCACACAGTTTATATACGTCAAATGATATATATGTCAAATGTTAGACATTAGATGCTAAAGAAATATACAGCTAGCGTCATATAATAGATTCCGTTTAATTAGAAAATTTACATTTAACACTGCTTAATATACGCATCTGTACATAAGTCGGCAGTTACGTATCATCATTACGATTTTTTAATGTTAATGCATACAATAGCAATACACTTTTAATAAACCTACAAAGTAATAATAGCAAAGTGACGAAGTAATCACTTGATTTGTGTTCAACCAACCCTCCCTCTGAAACCTTTTCTCCATTCAACTCCCAAATACCAGAGATACAGCTACATATATGACGGTTGACCACATCGACCTATGGCGTCAAACTTATGCCCACTTTCAGAGGCGGCCATAGGCTACCTATATACAAAGTTTGGTGGAAATCGCCACACAAATACCAAAGATACATCTATATCACCTTTGACCTCGTTGACCAGGAAACTCCAAAATCATTCCCAGGGGAGCCTAAGGAAAGAGGAATCGATTGTCGCAATCAAAAATTTAAAACTGTTTTCGAGTTATCGTCTGGACGGACAGACAACGGGAAGTTAATAAATGGCTTCGTCACTTAATAATATAATAAGGTGTAAGTAGTGATTAACGGAATTTATACTTGGATGAATCAGTCATTTACAGGAATACGACATGGTAGTATTTATTCAGTGATTAACCAAAAAGATGCGTACTTCGTGCAGAATAGGATCACGTACAAGCGTGGTAGTGATGGATCGTGTGAATCGAAATCAATCAAGAGGCGTAAGTCAGAAAGTCAAAAAGTGTTTGTCAACTAACAAGTCACAAGTAGCATCCCAATTACTTACCGCGCTTGTAAATGTACGCTGACACTGGCATAAAACAGTTATTACATGCTTCTCGAGCTGTTGACTCAATCAACGCCATTATCCTATCAACAAGAGTATTTCTGTAACGGCATCAAAAGCAAAATATACTTCTCAATGTCGTTTTAAATGAAAAAAGGGTAGGGTACACTGTACAGCAAGGCACAACGTGTGTTCCGTAGATGTTGATATTAGCATGTAACAGTACATTATTCCGTCTTTGTGTCCAAATTCGTACGTATACGTATTGGGCCCAAAACTACGTGTAAATTCAGCAGAAATTTTTCTCAATATATACAGGTTGTCAGCAAAGCAATTTTTTTGACAAAGTCATGTTTTAGTTTCGATTAATTTATGGTTTATACCACAGGGCCCATGTCATATGTCGTTGAAAACAGAGGTTACACTTGTGCAATTTTACGAAGAGAACAATGAGACTACAAGACTTTGAAAGGGAAGAATCGGATTTAGACACTTTTGTTCCGTGACGTTTGTATCCTGAAACGATGAGAATTCAACAAATGCCTGAATTGGTACCTAAACGTTGTGTTGCGAAGAAGCCCTTCAAATATACCTATCTTGATACTTGATTTACAAGAAAAAGTGCCAAAATAGAATTGAGTTTGGTAAAATGTAAATAAACGTAGGTAAAGGCTGTCTTTAAAAAATTAACAAACTTCAATTCTTTTGACGGTTTCGACTTTAAAAATTCAAAACATCAGTTTCTGAATGACGGTTGATAACGTCAATGAAGATACCCAGCCATTCATCATCATCATTCAGTTCTTGTCGCCGATTAATTATAATTAGAAGTTGTTCCCTAATAGTCTTACAAACAATTTATGCAACTTGATAAAGATATATGTAGAGCACCGAACGGCGATGTAATCAGCACATAGGTGATAGGTATGTATGTTGTACATTATGCTCTATGAAATTTACCATCGATTTAATTGCTTCAAACTGGCAGCATGAGGTACAGATTTCACGGACACTTACAAATGTCGGTGCCGTCATTATTCGTTGACGTTAGTTTCTATGTCAATGGACTATATTATTATGAATGGATTGTACTCTCGGCGTAGTCGGTGTAATATCTGCCAACTGGGACAAATGTTATGACTTTAACTAATATCAAATATTCTACGTGAAAGGATGGCACTGGCACCTAGATTGTTTATATATACTTTATTTTTTTGATATATATTTTATAGCTTTTCGCACCTGCCAGAATTTTTAACTCACTCAAAGCATGCATATGCTGACGACTGTAATTACATTTAAAATTGAAGAGTACACGTTACAATAAATTGTGTACCTAAGATAATTCTCTGTAAACCATAATATTTGTTAAAGGTGTTTTTCGATTATTATTTTTTCTATATTCTCTAACAGGTGTTGAATGTGACAGATCTCTACATGTCTAAATTTGTTTATGATGGCAAGTGAAGAGAATTTAATGTCGAGACAGATGGTCATCATAAGTTCCTTATGTTCATTTTTCAAGGTGAATTACACCGACCATATTTAAAGTGGGATTTCCTTTTTGATGAAGCTGGTAACACAAATTCCCCATCATCGCACAGGCGTTTCACGTAGAACAAATTTTTGATGCATAATGCATATGTACCAAATTCCAATATAAGGATAGAAACACCAAATATTAAAATATTTGTTCTTTTTAATTACTGCAGTGATCTTATGTATTGTTACGGGTGTTTCTCACTCGATACTATTGTAAATCGGATACCTACACACACGGGTATATTACTTTATCACTTACACCGCTTTTATACATCTTCTTGCAGAGTAGTAGTGGTGGTGTACGTACACGTACTAAGTACTGTATAGTATTTTTCACTACTTTCTAGATTACGATCACAAAAAAGTCAAGATGACAAAAATGTTTGCAAAAATCCTAGCAAATATAAAACCACGCGTATTGCATCAAAATGTTATTAGAACTGCACCAATAACCACCACACATGAATGTAAGATTAACCACCGTAAAATTCAGATCCTAAAAATAATATAGAAAAAATGAGTTGAACAGAATACAGACAGCAGAGGTTTACCAGGATTATTACCGAGAAAAAAAGAAAAGGGGAGGGTGATGTGAGATGCTTTGCAAGATACGACGATAATATTATGATAGTTCTTTGTTGGTTGGTGAATTCTATATACGTACCGTGTACCTATAAACACCACACACCTCTATAGTGTAGAAGTATTGATGAAATAATAACAATAAACAGTAAGGACTACACAACTGACTCATAATGTACCAAATTACATCACTTATCGGCGTTCGTATCATCTATGTACTTGTGAACTACTTTTAGCCATTACCACCACTGAAAACTCTTTAGAGGGAAAATGATAAGCAAAAGTAGTAATGAAATAAAAAGGCCCATATAATTAAAATTTCAGGTAATGAGTACTGAACAACAAAGTGCACAAGCTTAAGCGTATTTAGTTTTAAAGAATTTAAATTACACTAAATTCGGATTATTAGCCACATATAGTTAGGTAAGAAGGGCAGTAATTTTTATCCACGTATTTACGAAAACAAGGGCATCGTGATTTTAATGTAGTTTTTCCTTTTGAATTCAATGTTTACGTTCACTGAGTTTGGGATAGGGATGTGAATTAGGATTGCCATTGCTTTTCAATTGTTACTGCTACAGGTTAGTAAGATGCTAACTTTTGCAAGAAACCCGTATATCCAATTATTTGTACATCTTACATAAATACTCTTAATGTGGGGTTGTAAAAATGCAGCGCATGAAGTATTTTAATCGGTCGAAAATGTGGTACCTATGCGCCTACCAGCGTCTACTTTATTTCTACGTGGCAGAAACCCACCGAGTAGAAACAACAACCGTTGCACTTGCACTTGTTTCGCTATCATCACCATCATAATTAATGCATTTTTTGCAAATTCGAATAGCTAAATCTGTTTGTTGGTTATTGCTAAATTCACGCAACTTGACTGGTATATGATGATGACAGTTCGTATAATAATGATATAAATATATACTAATACTGAAGAAAGGCTGAACTTTCATATCAGTGTATTTTAAGTGATTTGATTTATTGCTTCTAATATTTGTCGAAATAGGCATCAGCTTATCATAGACGCTTTCTGCCTCGCGTAAATAAAAATGGATTTTTTAAACCTTGCCATTTCGCTAAATATGAAAAACTAGCAGTCAGCGTCTGGGTTAACTTAATATATAGTGCGATAATTCATATTTTACATTTTTAATCCTTTGCACATAAAATAGTTGCTGAATGCAACGTTGTTGATTTTCGATTTATCATTTAATAGCAGTTGTCCAACTGCCTTCTTCAGTATTGTTATGTTGCATAATGAACCTCTTTGTTCAATTACATGATAACCGTTAATGGCGCTATTCTCATTTTTCATGAACAAAAGCATTTAATAACGTTAGCCGTTAATATACATGACATATTATGGAAATCTTGAATTGACAAAAAATTCAATATAATCATGATCATAGGTACTTAACATGTCAATATTTCAACCAATCTCATCGTCCCAACAAAACTGAAACTATTATTGTTACAGGAACATCCTACCTAACACTAGAACGAAATAATGGAAATTGTTGTAATGATGAATGTATTATGTGATGTGAAGACTGATGAATAATTTGATGGGGACATAAAATATTTCATGTGCCGATTGATTTCCAAGCTTGAAGGCGATTCATGGTCATGGTCAATGAAACAATGACGTGGTCATTGTAAGACAATAGAAAAATAAGGTTTTTCATAATTAAACGTACGTTCGTTTGCGTACTTAAATTATTCTTGTGAAACAGTATATAATAAAACAATGCAAATGTCCTAGAAGTTTATTTAAAATTTCAGAGGTAAAATTCGAAAACGTAGTAATATCTATTTAACTGTTAAACATTATACAAATAAAAAAATTGTTATACATTTTGCAATCTACCGACCGTAGAACCTAAATGTCCATCGTTTAAAAAATAAACCTAACATATCTTCGCGTTAGTCTACTGAGAGTTAACGTTTTTTTTTCATTTTTCGTCCACGATGATTGCTCGGTGGCCGTTATAAATGTTATGAAATGAGATTCGATGTTCGATTTTTTCTACCCAACTTAAACATTCCAGGTTTACGCATTCCTTTTACTCCTTTCTATTTTGAATTTTAGTATTGAATTGAGCATTGTCAAGTATGAATTTCAGTGAAATAAAAACGAAAGCTTTGGGTATTAACATTGGTTATGTTATCAGTGCAACAAAGGTAACATTATCTAATTGAGTAAAGAAAATGCTTTGATTCAAATAAAAGTAAAGAGATATGTCTGTCTATTTGATACTTTGGATCGAGTTATTTTGAATATTGGCAATATGGCAATACTGTCATTAGATTATATGTTGTATGCATATATAAATACCTATGCATTTTATGAGTGTACACCCACAAGAAACTGGATATTACGTCTTGTTTTAAAGGTATACTTCTTTTTTTTTAAACAGGATACAGACAAGTCGTCTTTAAAAAACTAATACTTTTGTAAATACTTAACCTACGCTGTACGTAACGTGCAATCAGAATTCAGAAGTCAAAAATCTTCATGGATCCTATACTCACTGAAAAATAAGAGAATGGCAAACGTACTTTCGATTTCTTTTTAATTTCTAAGTTTTGAAGTAGCTGGTATTAAACAATTATTTAGTGCACAATATCCAAAAACAAAAGCCACCCGTAATGACTCAAAATAATTCTAGTTCTGATAGTATACAAGTAGCATTGACACCTTGAGATACCGTGTATGCCCTGACATTTTTCCAACATAGGTAAAATAAATATCTGCAAAAATGACAACAGAATTGACAAACCATGCTATAAATACATTGTTCTACAGGTTTGTATTTTGTAAATGTAAATTCATCGTATTGAATTCGGATGTACCTACCAAATAATGCAGAAATAAATTGTACAATATCGAAACGCGAGTTTCACTTAGTAAAATAATACACGATTTTTTTTTGTAAATTCAACAAAGACATTAGTAAAATAGGCATTAGGATTAATGACTGAAGACAAGAAAGTCCATTTATCTGCGAAACATGGCTTTGGCATTTCAGGTAACGGCAATCTGAATTTTAGCTGTGCTGTAAAGCCATGAGACATGTTGTTCTGCTTGGGTGACCCTTTTCAAAGATGTTCTTTTAATTTACTTCTTCAAACATTAAGTCAAACAAATTATAAGAGGTTTTGTTTTGCCTTCTCAAATGATGGAATCTACTAGGGCTTATCTAATCATTTGTAGTGTATGATTTACTCTAGTAAATTGGCTACACATTTGTATAAATATATTAAGTTTTAAATGACCCATTGAATTTCGCATTGCAACACTTTCCGCCTACGCCTGACGTGTGCATTTATTCTATAAGAATAATAAACATGTTAAAACATTTTTCTTCATGTTGAGGAAGTTGCCAATCCTAAATAAACATTTCTGCTTTCGCTTAAAATCTTTCGCCAACAAATTATTGAGTTCATGCTTTAATAAAATAACAACTATGTAAACACGGATATGCTTTTTCTGCATTTTACAGTCACGCTAGAAATTCATTCAAAACATAATTTAACGCTAGAGTCTATTGATAAGGTACTCATTTCCAAAACTATATTTTTTATCTAAAAAAAACTGATTACAAACTGGAAAGGACGTACAAAACTTTTTTTGTTTTGTAGGGAGACGATGCCAAGTTTTTCGCCATAATAGAGAAAGAGTCAAATGAGGTGGATCTGGTCCTGGCAAGAAGTTTAGATAACTTTGTCGACCAAGACAGCCCACAAAATATCATGAAATTTAGACTGGTGTGCTTTCCTGATGGCACAGATAAGGTAAAATTTTATTAATTTTTCCAGAAAATTATTTCTATTATATCTAATAAGGTATTCCGGATCACCTGAATGAATATTGTTAAGTTAATTATTATTACATTATTTTCCACATTGTACAATTTCAGACACCATCGTTCCTACAATTCACCGTTTACATAGAAGACGTAAATGACCACGTGGTGAGTGTGACAAGCATATATTAACATTAAGGATTTCTATTATATAATTACGGAAAAAAAATTTGCAAGCTTAATTGCTATCCATTAACAAAATATTATTGTTTTGTATTTGATCGTTCAATCTTTTCACGCAAAATTTAGCCGAAGTTCCTTCACGCCCCGTACTTCGTCACAGTGGAAGAGCTGACACCAGTAGGTCAGTGTGACACTATCTTGTACATTGTTTAAATATTTTTTAACTCTTATCACTTTGATTTTTATACTTTCAATAACCAATACAGTCATATATCATTTCTTTCTTCAATATCATTCATCATCATCGTCATTTAAGAAGTTATAAATTGTGCGTGCACGTTATCCACATTTATGTTGCGTAATATAAAAACACTGTTTTATCATCCAACAGTAATAATGATGACGATGCCAAGAAGCTAATAATGTATTAGCTCAGCAATTTATATTTTTACTCTTTCTTCTTACTTACCTACTTGCTTTGTCACGACAAATCGGCATCATCTTGCCAATGCCATTGTTAAATGAAATGGCACGACACGGTGACGACCTCAAAAAATAAAGCTGCGATTTACGTTTTGAAAAATGACTAATTTACCTTCTTAACAGGCCTCACAGTATTTCGTGGCATAAGTGCGGTCGACTTGGATAAGCCGAACACGGCTAACTCAGACGTGGTTTTCTCCATAGTGGATGGGAATGACGATGGGAAGTTCGCATTAGAGAGCAGTCATAACCCTGCTTTGATTATCAAGAAAAATCTTGACTATGACGCAGGGGACCATGAGTTTAAACTCAAGATAATGGCTTCGGTGAGTCAATTAAATACTTTAAAAGTTGTTGCCTATTCAATTAAAAAAATGACGAGGAGGACAATATCTAAAAACTGACAATGACAGGTTGAATAATATAGACAGTTCAATGTTCAATACTTAAATAACAACACTCTGAAATTTGCCGAAGCTAAACAGTAGTTCAACGAATGATTATACTAACTTACTTGTCTCATTTAAACTTATTAAGGTAGGAATATAACACATTACTACGTAATGTTCGCTATCCCATGTTTCGCACTGTTTGAGATTCAGCAAACCACTGTTTCAATCAAATGATAACTGTGATGCATAACTTATCTCTTTTAATTCTACCAAAGCATGGGGGAAAATAAATAGTAGGGTAATTGATCCCTTTATTGAATTACATTAAGTTTACATTAAAATTGTATTCAGTCAGGATGCTGGGGACCACCTGCTTATTCTTACTTTCGTTTGAGTCTCTCGGTGGGGGCAAAGCTAACTTTTATTGTTTAAGTTGTTAAAGCAAAGGAACGCTGTTGAAGAAAGCTTTAAACTAATGAAAATAATAAAGTAAATTATCAGAGACGCGAATCGACAAAAGTAATAAAACGTCTATTATACGAAATCCCCCGACGACGCACAATAATGGAAATGGAACACAAAAGACTTGGCTGTTTGCAAAAGTGCATATGCACATTACTAAACAAAATGCAATTACCCAAGAATTAAGTAAGACTTGAATTAGAAAAGAGAATTAATTGAATTTTTAACTTTTCAATTACCTCTGTGTGTTTGTAGGATCGAGGGAATCCACCTCTCGTCAGCTATTCTTATGTCACTGTTCGGGTCGTTGACAATGATGATCTGCCGGTAGCATTCACCAAGTCGCAATATCGTACACAGATCAAGGAGTTTTTTCCCTTTAACGTAAGTATTTATAGATGTTAGCTGTTTGTTGGGCATACTCCTACGTTGGCCCTACTACTTAAACACGCACCTAAATTGACTTGTCTTGTGCAATTACCCATGTATGTACCTGCTTGCGCAATCCAAAACCTGCACCAAGTCAATTTGAAACATAAATGAGCCGCGGTGATGTTCTTTAGCTTCGTATTATTTTAGCAAATGTCAGTCTCCCTAAAAATAACAATGCTAAAAGTATTTGCAATGATAAAGAATACTGAAAATTTCACTTTTTATAATTGAATGGCTTAATGAATAAATTGCCGTGGCCATTACATGTCAACATAAACAGATCTTAGTAGTATATTTTTAAAAATTCATTGGGCAATGGTTTATGTATGATTCAAAACAGAATGAATCAATACGACAAGAAGTAACTTTCCCCTCACCAATCCGAGCGTTTGATCAAGATCTAGCGATTAATTCTTCTGTCCAATATGACATAATTGCTGGAAATGATGATGAATATTTTGACATCGATCCAAACAATGGAACCTTATTCCTCATTCGAGAGGTTGATAGAGAAGCTTTGAATAGTAATGGATTTGATCTTCAGCTTCGAGCTAGACAAACTGATGATCCCACCAAAATGGGTTTATGTCAAGTCGAGGTTGAAATTCTAGATTTAAATGACAATTTGTAAGTGAAAATATTTATACTTTTTTTAGCTTAAAAACGCTTAAAATCACACAGTTTTCATTTTTTTTTAAACTTATGTATTATAACTGGTATGGCCTAAAAACCAAAATGGTAATACTTTAGTGAGAGCGATAAGAATTTAAAAAAAATGTATATACTATGAAAATAAAGCTGTTGAATTTTTTTGACAGACCCCAGTTTGAAGTAGATCTTTACAACATTAGCATAATGGAGAATCTTCCCAATGGATTCAGTGTCCTTCACATATTGGCGTCAGATGCTGATCAGGTACTTAAATTGAAAATGAGATTTTATGCCAATATAATTGCACCCTTCACATCCCCCATCTTCACTAACTTACAATCAGTCACCTACCTTCCTCCTTACTTTCTTTGTTTTACCTTGCTAATATATAAATATCAGAAAACGTAATACAATTTTCTCACAAACCAAAACAAATTTGGCCACAAGGTGAGATTTTCACCTTCAAGCGTGCATACTTGTGATGATGATGATAGGATAATTAATTTTTTAGGGCGAAAATGCAGAATTTGAGTACAAACTTGAGGATAAAACGAAAGCATTTCAAATTGATCCAAAAACTGGCTGGCTCACTGTCCAAGACCAGTCGCAGCTGGACCGTGAAAAGACGACGTCAATATCCTTGCGAGTTGTGGCAGAGGAGAAGACGCCAAACATTGCATTTGGCACCAGTAAAAGTTTTGCTATTGTTGAAGTCTACTTACTTGATGCCAATGATGCCAATCGTAAGTTCCTTGTACTTTGTAGTACACA
>JAHZNB010007396.1:0-13496 GCA_027744295.1 Callyntrura guangdongensis | reverse complement strand
GCCAGCGTAGTCACAACAATGGAAAGCGTGCCAAGCCGATATAAGTTTACGTTGGCACGCCGGTAACGGGCCATCGAAACTAATGCTCTATATTGTTTGTCGGGAATCGTATTGATTCTCCAGCGGTAGATCTACCTGGTGGACACCGATCCCTGCAAACCAACGTTGACACTATATTACTAGATCGTACAAATGTATATAAAATGTCGATTGTCAAGACGTACGTAGCTCTCGCATTAGTTTTTAAGTATATACTGACTGGCACATATACGTAAGCAAATGAAATGGAGATAATTTTGTCCAACTGATACAAAATAGAGGTGACAATTCATCGGTGTTTTAACATACTTTGCTCTAGTTGGCCTAACGATCGTTAAACTATATTGATTGTTTGACCTATTATTTGTTACAAAACGTAACACTTTCAAGGATTTTACTGTACCTTATTTAGAAACACGGAAACAATGTATTGTTGTCCGGACATTTCTAGTATGTAGAGAGAAATTCCAAGTTTGCTATAATATTGATACATATTTGTTACACTCGCGCTTTATTTCTGAACAAATAAGAAAGTAAAATGGTGATACTGTCGATATTGGGTCCAAATCGTGTATAGTAGTATTATGTATTATGCATGAATATGCATCAGTTGTGCGCTAACGAAAACAAAGCTTCTTTCTACTAGACTATATTGTACGACGAGCATTTGAATTTGTCATGCAATCTTTTAACATAGGCACCTATATGTATTTTAGCGCACTTAAGGGTACATGAGGTATTGTCTACCAAGCTTCAGCTATTAATTTGAGCCTTGATGTTACCCTCGGTTGTCGTGGCAGTAAGCATAGGCTGCGGAACCGGGGGGGATGAGGGGGTCAAATCCCCCCCTGAAATTTTACTTTAACATTACAGGATAGGAAGCGTAATACATTACAGGATAGGCTTGACTCCCCCTGGACTGCCCCTGTTCCGCAGCCACTGGCAGTAAGTATATAGCCATTTGGCTATTTGAACCGATTGTCGAAAACCCGGTTCCAATCGGATTGATGTCATGAACAACCAGGACAAATTTGACTTGCACTGCAGCCCAAAGAATCAGTCAGGATTACTTCGATGATGTTTTTACATTACCCATGTCCATATGAGTGCCGAAACCCACACTCCTATGCTGGCAAAATTTGGTATGTACGACAACAACAGCATATGATAGGAAAAATTGGCTAAAAGTTATTTAGTTATTTAATACGGTGAGTTAGGGGGGATTCCGTGCAGAGCGGTCATCTTTCATAATATTTCCGACATGAAAAGAAGGGTCAACTGAATAGGTGTGAAAGATAGGCTGGATCAGGTCCTTATAGTATTAGTAGAAAAAAGAAAAAATTAAATAAACAAAAATAAGATCGACCGAGCAATATTGTTGCCGTTGCATAGCAACGTTGGCGGTGCAATATAAAAAAGAGAAAAAATATTGAAACAGACAATTAGAAAAGAAATTTAATTACCTCAAGAGCAGTTAAAGTTAGAAGGCTTGATTTTTGCGTGGACCGTGCCGTGGGTGTCAGGAATGTGTATGCAAATTTTCAGATTAATTGGGCAAAAGCCCTAGGAGCAGATCGATCACGATGATCATCCACTTTACGTAATTAATATAAGTAGATAAATTATTCATTAGAGAAAACATAATTTCGACTTCATTTTCCTTGCTTCGTAGCATATAGCCATACAGTTGTGCACGTAGAAAAATAATTTATGCAACTATACTCCCCTGCAGTCCGATCGTAAATAAATTTATGCAATTATTACTGATAATGACTGGTTAAACCACAGTTTTTAGAAACATATTCTCTATGGTAAAACTGTGTAATTATATATTATACTTAGCTTACATAGTTTTAATCGGCCGTGGTGTTTTATTTTATATATTTTATATAACACAAAATCAGTTTAGAATTTTGATTTTGAGTACAATTTCGAATTATATAATTTATACTATTATTTCCCTTTAATTTTTCATATAAATACTTACAAACTTTCAACAGTCATTGTAATTAGTAATTATCATGGTTCATTAACAAGTGTGATTCGTTGACTGTTATCGTATTCATTTTGGATGATCCATTCATATGTACCTATTTGGGCTTGTTTGGTGCTCTTGTAATACCGTCTAGGGCTTAAACTTTTTTAAAGTAAATTTCATCGATACTAGCCTTTTTAATGCATATCTACTTTATTATAAAATGTACTACTAGACAACGAAAATACAAGAAGTTTATTAGATAAGTTATAATAATCTAGTATAATAGCATATGATATTTACGTTCGATTTAAGGCATGATTTTCACTTTTAGCACAAACACGGTGTAACGATATCACAAAATGGCATTGTCTTTCATGTATTTACAACAAAACAATTTACCTCCTCGTAGACGTTAGAGGTAGAAGTTCGAAATACAATTGAAAAGAATTCTGCTCTAAGCTATATCAAATACATAGCTGAAAAGAATAATATATAAAGATATATATGTAAGGAAGGATATAAGGGCCCACAGCGACCCCTCAATGATCCCCCATCAACCAGCCTCAACAAACCCTAGCAAATAAGAATATAATGATAAGTTATGTTCCCTTCAACCAGGGAAAGTAATGGCTGTCTATGTTAACTTTCACTTTCAAAAGTCCATAATGTTTGTAAACATTATTTTTCTATCTTGAAATTGGGAATACAGCGTTTTTTATATGGGAATGCTAACAAAAACCATCCAAGTAAATTCCATCGGCAGAAATTTGCATAAAGTGTGCAAATGAATAGAAACAACTTACATGGGGGAGTATACCCGAAATTTGACCCAAATTTATTTGAACACTTCATCTCAAAACTTGCCGAGAGAATTTACATAAAACTATTTTCATAGCATTACTCCCATCGAAATAACACTATGTGGTAAATTTCAAGTTTAAATATTAATGCATACAAAAGATATGGACATTCGAAAACTAAAAATTAACATGTTAGCGTAACTGTTCCTATTTCATTTGAATTTACCATGTATACAAGCATATATTTAAAAACTTTGGACTCAGTGCCCCCAGTGGTATGACCGATTAGTCCCAAATTTTAACTTGTACAGCTAGGGTCCCTAAGGACCTTTGTGCCACCCAATATGGTCCAAATCTGTCAAAGGGTGTCGGGTGTGGCCAGGAGAGCGTTCACAGACGGACAGACAATACTACCAAATTTAATACTGGCGTAAAATACTTGCAGTTACGTAGTAAATGCGCGTGTTTACCAACAACGTGTTTTCTGATGATCAATACAGTACAGTACCTGCTCCATGTTTATACTTATGAGTTATGAGTATAATTTACTGAAATATCTTGTTACGTATATGTATATTATTGTATATGCAAGAAAATTTTGACGGCCCGATATATAATTTACGTACAAATAGTGAGTACCTTACTCAATACTTTTGTACCAAAAAATCTCCGGTTTCACTTGCTATATATGTAACGAAAATTAAATGCAATTGGCTCAGTAATGGCCATTTCCGGCAAAACAAAGTGCTCAAAAGATAGTTCGTGTTTTCACATTCAAAAGATCAGAAGGAGGAAGTATAGAACAGAACATTTTGGCGTTTGATATAATGATATAATATAATTTAGTTTTCCTATGTGAAATATGATAGCTTTCTTCCTTTCCACAAATTGTAAGTATTATACAATGTAACCAGCGAAATTTGCTTACAGTATCACATTTCTTACTTCTTGTACTGGATAAAGTTGTGATAAAAGCAACTATAGTGTTTTTGTACAAGTATAGCAACTTCAATTATGACATTTCTCTAATATGTTGTATTACTGGAAAGAGAAAGGTTGAAGGTAGGAAGAAAGTACATATTGAAAGGAAAGTGCAATAGTATGTCACGTAATTGCATGGTGGGTTGCCGATAGCTGTAAGCGATATTATTGAGCTACAAATACATGTAGATGTATATGTGCATTATGACTGTGACATATGTATTAGACGTAGTACTAGTGGTGGTTGGTAGGAGTACTAATAGATGATAGAATGAATTTTACGAATGGACAGGTTGGCATTCCCTAATTTTTCGTCGGGGCCACGGCGATCCACATGGCTGTGCGTAGGTATTATTTATTTCCTTTTTGGTACCAACATGTAATACAACCCAATTCCCGAAATTGAATCTCAATGAAGCTGCGAATTGTGTTAGTGTGATAACAAATGCGTACATATTTCTTGGAGCAATTTATAACCCTTAAAACAGAAAAATATGCGTTTGAAATCAAATAGCGTTTTACCTTTATATTGTACCAGTACCATAGTGTAACTACTTTATGTAAACAAGTATATTTGTCTGTCATCCATTCGATAGTTTAGGTCAAGGGAAGTACACAGAAATTTTGTAGTTAACTGGAATAGAAAGTGTACATTAATTAACGACTAGAGTTGGTCACCGTCTGTTTCAATAGCTTAAGGAAAATCACAGTCACAAAAGTTTTTTTTAACCCTTTAGGTTTGTTAAAGATGACAGCTTATTTAGCCATCAAAGATGACACATGGGGCAATCTTGAGTAGGAGCCAGTGAGTTTCATATACGAAATCATTGAATAACACAATCTCCTGGAAACGCCGTACAGGGAACGGAATGCAATAGTTGATAGTAAAATAGTATTCACCAATATTTGTATACTGCAAAGACATGTAGGTACTAGGTACTCAATTTCAAAACATAAATTACATTTCATTTTTAAATAGCTGGTGAAAAATCTTATTCTAAAAGGTTTTTAATACATACATATATTTAAATAATGCTCAGGAATTCATTCATGTACTTTGCAAAGTCTTTATGTTATTGAACAATTTGCAGAGGTCATACTCCAATGTTGATAGGGTGGAAAGGTATTTCATGAAATGGTGTTTACTGAAGTATTTTTTCTACGGCACGGCTGCTTTCACTGCCTTTCTACCTTCGGTTGATTCAGTATGTTTACTTGGAATTTATAAATTAAGACTAGTTGTGTCAGTTTCTACTCTGAACAACAGGAAACTTTTAGATGAGAAATCTCCGCCATCATGCTTGACTTTCAAGTGACGAATAAAATGGAAACACCTCGCTGAGTATATGATGAAATTGCTACGTTGGGAACATCAACAAGTACTGAAAATGGTGCATCTGCATTCTTACCTGTACACACACATATAGGTACATAAACGAGAGCTACCTTTTTGTGTAGAAACAAGTTGAAAATTACATTAACTTTTCAATTTTTAAAGAGAACATGTAAGGCCTGGTCGGGAAGTAGACAAACTGGCTTTGAAATGAGCATGAGAAAGAAAAGAAAAAGGAAAATCTGTTTTTATTTTTATATTCTCCATACTTTAATATACTGAAATCCGTTTTGAACAATTTCTTTCATTGTCGTATAAGATAATATGAACATTTAAAAATGGCATACAATTAATCGCCCTATGAAAACGGATCAATCGCCCCTTTGATTAAGATCATTTAAGATCATCATTCAGGAGAAAAAAGAGGTAATCATTCGTCACTTTCTTTATTTTTTAGTAACTACTTCTACACCTTTAAACTTGAAAACAAATTGGTAGTCAGTTGCACTTTCCAATTTGCACACTACAACTCCTGACGGATGAAATTTCCTTGCTCTATCTGTTATCCCAGTAAGCAAGACCGGGTATCTTGACATGCATGGATACGCTGAAAACCCAGAGCTATCTTCAATAGCCTTGGTTTGGAAATAAACACTTATATGTGGCAGTTCTGTTCTGTTATGAGATCCTTTGCAAATCAATTAATCCAAGCAGGGGGTGATTTTTGTGTGGTTAACTGTTTGACGAAAGCGTACAAATACACACCATTTGCAAGGGTATTTTTCTTCAATTTTGCAGGGCAGATTTTTCTATACTGGGATAACAGATAGAACAAGGAAATTTCATCCGTCATGAGTTGTAGTATGCAACTCAGAAAGTGCAACCGACAACCAATTTCTGTTTTCAAGTTCAAAGGTATAGAAGCAGTTGCTAAAAAATAAAGAAAAGGACGAATGATTACCTCTTTTTTCCTCCTGAATTAAAGCTTTGTAATCAAAGGGGCGATTAATCCGTTTTCCAAATACGGGTGAAATTTTCCTTTTGAAAATATGCTTTTCGAAAGTGCTATTTCACGCTCCAAAATCATTGCTAAAAGAGCAAAGCCTAATACCTTACAACATATTCACAATAAAAATATAACAAATTCACACCGTAAATACGTATTAATACACATGTACTAAGCTTCCTATTCAGCACATATCCCTAACTCTTTGTGAATGCTTCAAAGATTGGCAGGTCCTAATATACAAATGAAGCTGGAAAGTCTTGCCCTCACCAGCAAGAATTACTGCAACTAAAACGGAAATCAATCAACGGACATGGCATCATTTCAAAGGAGACATACTAGGGATTAAAGCTTTTGCGAAGAAAAGTGTATCCAAAGTGTGGTACAAAAACTACTTTTAAAGCGTTTTCATGAAAACCATACTTCGTTGGAGCCCATTCAAGAGGCTTTAGGTGTTCAATTAAACCAGCACAAATATGCCTAATTACTACACGACATAGTGTAAATTTGTTGGTATCTTCTTAACTGAAAGTATTTGACAATATTGTACTTTCATCTTTAGGTGACGAATATGAAGCGTAAAAACGCTTTAGAAGAGGACATTTTTAAACATTCGTACGTGACCATGAAAACCACTGACCTAAACCATTATCGGCACATTGAAGTATGGAGAATATAAAAATAAAAACAGATTTTCCATCTTTTCCTTGTCGTGCCCATTTGTAGATCAGAGCCAGTTTGTCTACTTCCTGACCACCCTATACAATACGAATAACTGCTTACTTGAAGCACATATGATAGGACAAGCCATTCCATTCAAATAGAACATGGTGCGAGCATATAAGGAGCGAGTTTATTTGATGAAGTGTAGTAATTTGAGATTGCACCGAAGTTCTGAATGTGTATTTACATAGAAAAAATGAAAGTAGTCAAGGACGATTGGGAAATGCTGGAGAGAAAGTTATTTGATGCCATAACTTACTTTTGTTTAAAAAAACAAGCGTGTAACGGTGCACTTGTTAATAGGAAAAATGTGAATCAGATTTACGGCAACGAATAAAAAAATGTCGAATTGTTCATTTTGTGCAGACTATTTATCTCTGAAAGACTATTGCCGAATAAAGCGTAGTAGTGACAATGATTACGACAAAAATAGGTCATGTTTTATAACCGTATGCACAAAACAAAATTCAGAAGAAAGTTCATGTTGTGTGCTGTACAATTGTTGGTTATATAAATAGTAACAGTAACAAGGTACAAGTGTTCATAAAATTTCATGGTGTTATATGTTATACAACAAAGCAAATAAATTATGCTCAAGTCGTTTATTGTTACGGGAAACTAAAACATGAATCCATTTGAAAAGGCAAGGGAAAACAAATGAAATTGGTTTGATTTCATGGTATCATATCGTTTATCGGTTGGAGGAAAATTGCTGCTGAACGATCAATTTCTATTGAGCTTGTAGTTTGTATAAACGTTGATATTTATGTACCATATACAGGCTCCAATACTGAGAATGAATAAAAGGAAATAGATGTGACAGAACCAAACGCCAGCGTGTTAAGGCCATTTGACATTGCTTACATATTTATATATGTACTAGCTGATAAGACCCGTTCTCGAACAGAATAAATATTGTGAATAAAAATACAGATTTATTACGTACATGACAGATATATCATCCAGTACTGATTTTAGTGTATTTGTCTGTATGTCTGTCTGTCCTCATCACTCTACAGGCAAGACGCTTCAGCGGATTTGGCACACATGTTCCTTCGACTATTAGCATATCTGGTATGCAATAAATTTGGTAACCCCCTGGTGGTAATTTTTGGGAGATCAAAAACTAAAATTAAACCAAAATAGCTCAAATTTGGCGCACAGGTACCTTAGGGTAGTGGCATCTCTGGGATATAATTTGAGAAAATTTGATCAACCCCCTAGGGTTAATTTCGGGGGTCAAAATTTAAATTTAATCCAAATTAGCTCTCAAATATTAACTTTAAAATTCATTTTAATACGTTAGCAAATGTGACCCTGTCGGGTCTAAATATGATCATTTTGGGTCGAGATTTTTATTTTTTATGTATCAATTTTCAGCCTAATCGGTTAAGAAATGAAGATGGTTGTACGTTAGCACTAAATGTTTTTTGGAATAAACAATGATCCTGTTGGGGCTGAAAATTATCATTTTACTTCGAATTATGACTAACGTATTTTTCGTGAGTTCAGAAACCCTGTACTAAATTTCAGCCGAATCGCTTAAAAACATTATTGTGCCTTGTAATAAAAATTTTCATTGCAACGAGAGTGGCCCTACAGGGCCAAGGGATGAAATTTTTTGCCCAAACTTGACGTGAATCTTTCCAGAGATCTTCTACAAGCTTGACTGTGCCAATTTTGGTTGCAATCGAATCAGCACCACAGATGCGATGAGGGAACATACAGACGGACGGACAAGCAGTCATAGACTTTTTGTATATAGATTCATCCTTATAATTTTCGCATGAAAGAGAAAAGTTAATCACGCAATATTGGTAAGGGTGAATATGTTGTCTCAACGACAGTTCCCTACCTGTAGAGGTAACATTACAAAATGTGGGTGAATGTAACAGGCAACTACTTGTCTTGATGTTGTCATAGGTATGAAATCGAGTGGTTTCCAGGGAAAGAAATTTCATGTTCATGGTCTAAATACGAGTACGACACATAGGTAGTTATAATATATATGTGTGTTTATGTGTCCATTGTAATAAAGGTCTTATACACTACATTATGCCCAGTTTTGTTCCAGATTCTCAGAGTACCTTGTGTAATATTTATTGTAGGAGGAATGTCGGAAGCTAGCCAATAACCCAACCCAATAACTTATTTATATGCTTGCATTTATAAATTAATTATGATTTCCTTCACTCAACTTACGAACAAGTACAACAACTCCTACCAGCTTGCTTTTTATTTTATAAGGTTGCTCATTAAGTAGTCCTTTAGTGGGTTGTTGTCTAAACTAAACAATAGTCATAATAATGATAGTAAACATAATTATATATTTAGCACCCTTCAAACTCGTGTTTCTGGTTCATAAATAACAAAGCCTATATAATGGCTGAAATGTACAATAACACTCCTATTGTATTAAACGGATATTCCTACAACGAAATATGGAAACTTTCGAGGTTACGTTACAACAGTACCTCACTATATTTTCTATTTTTCAACTGATTACATCTTTCTTATCCATTATTTGAAGAATGTGCAGAACATTAGAAATTCTGACGTACCAAGTACCAAACCCCAAAAATCGCACGAGTCGTTGTTAGACCCCGAAAAAGTAACACCCGATCCCAAGTTTTCCCTACAACCAGTTGCACAACACTACCTTATTCAGGTGACACACAAGAAAATGTCTTAACCTTCAGGAACTTCGTAATATCGTAATAGGAAAAATATGGAGCATATCAATGTGCACATGATTGAGAGATATTATTATTGGTGTCACGAATTATATCAGTAAACCTTCAATGCGTGTTTGCTAACAATGTGCTAGCTAAACTGTGGAAAAGCTGAATTAGCTCATGTACATTGACAATTAGTAGTTAGGAAAAAGTACATTTCTATTATTGTTGTTACGTACATTTTGCAATCAAAGATTGACCTAAATAGTAAAGATGGTAACAAAATGACCTAATATGGTTGTAAGACTTCCAGACATCTAACTCTCAAAAAAGAGGATTTTTTATATTAAACATACATAACTAGATATCATATATTGTGCTACCGTGGTGTAGCTATATGCACATGTTATTTGGCGAGCAATTCGACACTTTTATTAACTACTGAAAACTGTATTCAACTATTTTCAAACATCCCCCGGGGGTCCGGATCCACAAGGTTGACCAATAAGGTTCAAACTTGCCATTATCTGTATACCATCAGCAATAGCGTTACCGGTGTTTCCCCCGGAAGTTGGTGTATCCCGGGATACAGATACCATTCCCCCGGTAGATGGTTTCCCCAGTGGTTTACTCCCACGGGCTAAACGCCCATCTTCGAACTCATTCAAGGTATTGACCATTGACCAACCCTATCGATTGGCGAGAACGGAATTTCAAAACTTCAGGATTATCGTAAGGTCTGACACGATGGAGTAAAATTATATAGTCCCAGAGCCTGATCATAAAACAACTGGTAAACTGGTCCAAAATCTGGACACCAGCCACCGGTGGCCCATAAAGCACTGATATGGGACACTAACGATGGCACTGACATACATGGTTTCAATATTTTTACTTCATAATTTCCAATTATAATGTTTGTATCGATACAACAAATTATGATAAGTCTCATGTCTTCATGAGCAATTGTTTGAATTTATTAAAAAAATAAGAATTTTAAAACTTTTTTTTTGAAAAATGCTTATGGACTTTAACAAGGAAAATCAAATGTTAGAGACCCTTCTCCAAATTTCTAAATTTTCTGCAGGGAAATGTCATGTCAAGGTGAAAGTTTTAATTTGTTCAACAAGACATGCCTCGCTGATATTGTAACTATAACATTAGCTACATCCACATCGTCACTCCAAGCCAAATGTAAACCTTGGAGAAGGGCCCTTCTCTAACATTTGATTTTCCATGTTAAACTCCATAAGCATTATTCAAAAAAAGTTTTAAAATTCTTAGTTTTTGAATAAATTCAAAACAATTTCTCATGGAGACATGAGACTTATCATGAGTTGTATCGATACGAACATTATAATTGGAACTTATGAAGCAAAAATATTAAAACCATGTATGTCAGTGACATCGTAAGTACCTCATGTGGCTGGTGGTGACCCAGTACATATGGGGGGCTCAAGTGCTCCGGTTTCTAACGCGGCTCTGCTGTCAAAGAAAACATTTAGCCTACATAACCATTACTTTTACAAGTTTCATTTCGTTACAAAACAAATAAAATTTTGTATTTGGCCAAAAATCAAATATTTACACTTTCCATAAATCAAATTAGATTATCATTCGAGAAAAATTTCGTTGATTCGGATTTCAGTCGTTAACCAAAATCACTGATTAGCGAAAAACGGCGCTCCAGTAAGTTTCTTTAAAACCCGATCCATAAATACCCACATACGCCCACCAGCTAAAATCCATTCTAACTTTGCTTTGGAGTGCAAACAGTCCCAAACATTGTTAAAGTAAGAACCTAGAAGTGATCAATCTCATAAAATGTATCTCTTAATCTCATGCTCATGTTTCATATTTATGTATTCATATTTTATGGGGTTATGTGCATATTTTATGAATTTTTTAAAATTTACCAAAATTTACACCATTGTTACGATTGACATACACTGCTGCATATTATTCAATAAATTCGAAAGCGAACACACACGCACCCACTGTTAACGTTGCCACCTGAACCAAAGCGAGATAAGACACTGACTGCTGCTGACTTTCTCTGTAAAACTTTTAACGGCACGGCAACAGTTAATTGGATGTCAATACTGATGATGCCGGTGGTATTAAGATTGTACAGTAGATCTATGAAATAAAAGAGATAACGATCTGGTTGAATTATGCATTTCTTTCTGTATCCATAATAAAATGTAAGAAAGTGGAACTTGTTGATAGTTGATAGTAGATGCAGTTCATGAGGGTGCAAAGATTAAGCGGTGTTTTAGGAAAAATCCAAAGTATAAGACTGTTGTTCGGTGCTATGCTGAGACGGTGTTGTATCCAAGTACAATACTATTGATGAAATATTGTCCAACAGCAAGAACAGAATTTGAACAAAGTTTTAGTATATACAAAGTTTTATCAGACCAAATTTAGCATCAGGTTCCGACCAAACACATAACCTTTAAAATACCTTTAGTTTGTCCTTGTTTTGTAATCACGTGTAAATATATTAATTTAGCGGTATGAATCAACTATTAAATATTGTGATAATACATAGCTGAAAGCATTTTCAGTTTTCAGCTATTATTAAGGATCTCGTTAGATCCTTTATAAAAATGGTCGTCGTGTCTGGACCTTCCGTCCGCCCGTACCCAGATTCTTGTGTATGCTCTTTTGAAGGGAAAAAGGAATTTTCAAATTCTGTTTTCGCCAATAGATAGGAATGGACCATAGCTCGGTCAAGTTCGAAGATGGGCATATGGGGTCAACCCCCTAGTGGTAAACGAGGGTCGAAGTTCAAAGGAGCTAAATGATCCTTTTTGACACCGTTTGTGTGGTTTTTTAGGGCTTCTTAAAGACCTAATAGTTTTACTAGGTAGTGTATTTATGTATGTATATATGTATGTATGTCTGTCTGTAACCAATCAATAGGTATGGTTGATAGCTTGGAAGAGTTCGAAGATGGGGGTTGGGCTTAAACGGGGGGTCACTTTTAAAATCATTTCATGACCTATATATTTTAATCCACATATAGATAGACAATAGGGAGTTATAACGATTTGCAAAATTTTACCCAAATTGGTTGACCATTGACCACTTGGACCCACAGATGGAGTGGCAAAGATTAAAATTTGTTTAGCCCATAACTTTAAAACGGTAAATCCGTTTAAGATGGGGTTTTTACTAATCGACTAACGACAAGGGCTACAACATATGTCAACATGTAATCTCAGTAACATCCCCTTGAGGTAGAAACAAGTGACCCCCATATATTTCTTTGAATTTTAACACAACAACTATAGCTCAAATTTGGTACAGACACATTATATTTATTTGTATGAGTATACCAAGTTTGAGCAAGATTGATTGATAACTACGGCTTCCAGTTGGGGTTAAAGGTCAATAGATTATCACCATTAAGCTTTATGGCAATTTACATACCTAGTCAGTTTTTTTGGATATTTAGGAGTTTGATGCCAGTAAAAGTTTAATTTGATTAAGAAGACATTTGACAGCTTCCTCAAGCTTTATTGAGTTTGGTTCTATTGTCTATCCGTCCGTTCGTGGAAGCTCTCCTGCCCACACTCTTTGACCGGTTTTGCCCATTTTTGGCACATGATCCTAGTTGTGCAAATTAAAAATTGGGCCCGATCGATCATGGAGTGGGGGTTAAAAGTTTTTCCATACATCCTTCTTTGTACACATCCTTACATATTTGTATCCATTTACTTATTGAGGGTGATCGATCGGTGAGGAGATCGTTATGAGACCTTAAATCCTTCATTTTATAACCCTTGATCCCTTGTAGAGGGTTGCGTTGAGCCCGAAAAAAGCCCGAAGCCCGAGCCCGAGTCCGAGCCCGTCGGGCTTTCGACGGGCTTCGGGTAGTTTTTATGTTTCTCGTCGGTCTCGGTCTCGGGCTTTGTTTTTTCTTATGTTGGAAGCTTCGGGCTTCGGTCGGGCT
>JAHZNB010007395.1:0-15323 GCA_027744295.1 Callyntrura guangdongensis | reverse complement strand
AAACGACAGGTGAGTGGACCAATTAATTTCTAGTGTTCATAATGACGCCAGTCATGCCTTATTGTTATTTTGCTGCGTGTTACTGTTATCCTCACGACGACGGCAACAAGTAGTTAGTGCTTTTCATAAACGTCATTGAGTTATTATGTACATCGTTTTGGCATACTGGCGGAGCAATGGCCAATGTTATGGCCAAGTTACACCAAAAATCAAGGGACCATCTAGATTCTAGATACATTGTTAAAGTTGAGCCGTTGTGCTGGTCTTCGTGAAATTACGACTCTCACGGAATCTTTTTTGCCTTGTGCAATTAATTGTTGAACTATTCCAACTATAAAAGTTTTTAATTGGTGAGCAAACATGAGTAAGTAAGTATTGGCATGTTTGGGAGTTAGTATTGAAACATTTTTTATCATTCCTTTATACCAAAACGAAACGACTTGTTTGTGCTCTCCTGTCGAAATTCCAATTTTCGGTGTGAAAATTTACTGCCTTATTTTTCCTTCTAGTAGTTTACCTCACCTGCAAACTTAAATTACCAAAATAAATCAGGCAAAAAATCTCATGGACTATTCGTGGGAATATTATCCTTTGTTTTGTACGTACATTATGTATGTACATATACAACATACATATTATGAAGGAGAGAAATTAAATTTTGTGGTTTTTTCATGATTGCGAAATGACAGCAACCATAGTTATAGTAAATAATAAAAAATAATAACTATTATTATTAAGGTTTGCGGGAACTGACGTTTACAACGGTCATAATCAAGTAGCGGAAATGAAGAAAATATGGTGGTGTCTTTGTACTTGCTACGAGGGATTCAGTGATTTCAAATGAAAAGCCAGACACAACAAGATAATAAAGCAAACATAACGACACCACATTGTATTGCACAAAGCTTGAGCTAACTTATACAGATATTGTAGCGTATAACGAGAGAAGGGAATTTTAATGGATTCTTCGTTTGGAGGGGAATGAATAATGTTTGAACAATTTGTCGTGTATGAGTCTGCTGCTAGTCTTACAGCATTTCTGGGTTGTAGTTGTAGTGCACCGTTAAGTGTCCGTGCTTTCTTGCTGTGATATCATGATTCTGTCCGGGCGAATATAATTTTATTTTATTTTCGATAAAATAAAAAGTAAAACTTGTTTATTAAATACAAGTGGAGTTGTGTCGGGTGTGTGTGATCATATTTTCTGTAAATTTCAACATGAGTGGGTTCACTAGACAGGAAATGGTTGCTATTCAAGAGGTAAAAAATATTTGGTCTCCCCCTCACGTTCCAATAATTTACTCTCATTTTTATCAAAATTTTAGCAGTTTGTTTGCTAAAATTGGCAGTTTAGAAAAAGGCTGGAGGATGTTTTCACCGATATGGAGGACAACGATTTTGGCTGCCGAAATGATAGTCTTATACGCTGGATTAGAGGTACGGTGATTGGAGATTTGTTCGAGAAACTAGTTTCTTGAATTATCTGTAATGGCTTTTATATGTATTGTTTCACGTCACCCCACTTTCTGTAAGCTGAAATCAGTAAATTTGTACTCGTTGTATTCTATTGCAGCTCGGGAAATGAATCTTAACAAAGCTGAAGACATGTTTCGTCATGTACGTTATACACCATTTTCACTAATACTTTGTGCTTGTAGCACTTGCCCCACTTTATCACACAACCTGTGATTCTTTAAAAGAATTTAAAACGCAAATTCTCCATTTGAAATGATATAAAAATGCATTTTTCCATTTGTATTTTCTTGTTTCCTTCGGGCATTACTAGTCTAGATACTGGCGAATAAACAATAAAATCGATGCAATTTTGGACTTGGGCACAGATCCTGACATGGATGAAAAATTCCCCTATTTTCTGGACGGCGTGGATAAAGCCGGCAGACCAAGTGCGTGTGAATCACCACAACTTTGAAAGCAATACCATATTTTCAATTTTTTTTAGAAAAGTAATTGATTCGTGAGTGTATCTTTTCTGTGGTAGTTGTGACAATGCATTATGGCATCTGGGATGTTCGTTCCTGCATTGAGGAAGATGGAGGGTTGGATCGATTTTCCCGATACTGTAATCAATTTTTGGAAAAGGTTTCTAATCTACTTAAACGTACCACTTTGGAAATAGCTGCTCAGAAAAAGGACAAAGGGGAACCGGATGATGAGTCAGACTGCATTCAATTTGTGGCTGTTTTCAACATGGAAGGCTATTCATATCGACAGCTAACCAACATGAAAGGTTTCCCCTTGCCGTACTAATTACTTTACTTAAAACTTTCCAATAAAATAATAAAATAACGGCAATACCAATTTTCATTTTTTACAGCCGTGCAGACACTTATTCAGTTGGTCAGTGTGTATGAAGCGCATTATCCGGAAACGTTAGCAAAATGCGTGGTCATAAATGGTACGACAGTATTTTCAAAATGTCAGAATCTAGGTTCTGCAATAAAAATGTAAATTGTTTTATTCTTGTCTATTCTAGCCCCAGCAATATTCTCCATCTTGTTTGGGTTAATGAAGCCTTTCCTGTCGCCCCGAACGTTGAACAAAATCCAGGTATTTTCCAGTAAAAAACACCAGTGGCAGCCGGCGTTGATGGAGTTAATGGAACTCAATCAAATCCGGGAGCAGTTTGGAGGAAGCAAAGTGGAAGAGTGAATACAGAATTCACATAAAAAATTGGGGGAAAACTCCGAATTTGTTTCCTATTCTATAACTGGCGGCATCACTGTGATGAAATGTTTATAGAGAGAGAATCCAACGTTAAGGTTTCGCTTGCAAACATTGCCTTTCAATACACTACAAGTATTGTTTAGTTGTCATTTTCAACGTTAGCAACGAACCTTAATTTAAATATGGTAATTGGATGTAGAGACACTAGCACCCTCTTGATTTTACTTTTTTGGAGCCAATAGAATAAAATTTAACGTAAGGATTCTTTCTCCATATTTATATCTAGTTCTATGACGGAGATAACTGACAGGTTACTGTTAAAATTAAGTGTATAATCTAAGCTTTAATATCGTCTAATACGAATGTAACTAGTAACAACGTTAATTTTATTCAGAAAAAAATAAAATCGTATAGATAACGAATTATTTATACGATAAGTGAAAAACTGGAATAAATTTTTACAAAGTATTGCAAATCGTCTATCCAGCGTAACTTATTTTTGGTTTGGTAACTTAAAGGAGACTAGTTACTAATTTACTTAGAAATAACAAATGCCTACCTAACTGTAGCAGTTAGGTAGGCATTATAATGTAACAACAATTTAATTAAAGCTAATAAAACACCAATTTTAGTTCCATTATTTCCGATAGTTTCCTTTCGTATGCTTGTTATCCTCTCCGTCGTCGGACTCCTCCTCGGGCTCTAGTGACATCATCAATTGTTTAAACTAAAAAATAAAACGACATTAACCTTATGGTTAGTTATGTCTTCCTACTATACAGGTTGCCACCAACCTCCTACAATAAAAATCACAAAGTAAATTACCTGTAGATACTGTTCTGCCAACGCCCGCCGTTCCTCCTGCGATGTCCCCACCAACGGACGATCTAAATTTTCCAGCACAGACTTTGGATGGAAGCCTATATCCATAGCTCTCCTTTTCACGGGTCGCTCACTCACTTTTGCAGAGTCTGAAGGGGAGTAAGCATCAATCCGTCTAGAAAATGGGAGCATTTTATTATTAAGTAAGTAGGCAGAACAGATTTGTTTGTCATGAGCACAACCCCAGCACAGTTACTTGATTTAAATAAAATTTCTTACGCCGTCGATAAGCCATACACCGTTTTAAGGTGTTGTTTTAGTGTTAAAAGAAGCACACAACTTTGGGAACCCACAAGACTATTCTCAAATACTTTGGTATCCTCTGGTAATCGACTGACTAGAAAGTCAATAGTTTCATCGTCTTCATCATCAGACTCAGCGTCATTTTTCCTTTCAAAATCTTCGGTATCCATTGTTGTGATAACTCCTCTCTGATCAGGCTGAAAATGGCCAGAACGTCTCGGTAGCAGAGACTCCTTTAAATTTTGCAGGTAGTTGGACCCACATACAGAAACAATCATGTCCACTCGATGTATGATAAACAGCGGTTCGTCCATCACTTGGTACGATAAGTGAGCCAAGTTGTCCGCAAAATATAAAAGTTCCTTCAGGTTCGTTTGCTGTCAAAAATTGAACAATAACCCATTATATAATGCATTCATTGAATATGTTTGATGCCATGAAAAGTGTGCGATATTGTCAGCGATACTTACCGAAAAGTCTTCAAACGGTTTAAGTAACAACAACGCCACCGCACGGCGCTGAACCTTGGACGATCGCAAAAGAGAATACAGGTGGCCATGTAACGCGGAAACGGATTCTTTTGGTAAAGTGCCACTTCGGTAGCCTCGAACGACAGGGAGCACGGAAACATCCAGCATATTCGGGTTTCTAGGATTATGACAGTATCCAGCCAAAACACGCTGTAATAGTAAACTCAACCGAATACCAAATAAAAGTTGGCCTTGTAGGAACTGCGGATGCGTCTTTTGAACTTTCTCCAGTTCCTTCTGAGCAGCTGTCGCAATGCCACCTTCTTTATCAGTGCACATGCACATGAGATACGGCACAATCTATAAAAAATCAGTAAATTTTATGTTTCTCTTCTTGGTTTATTGAAACAAAAAATGTCCTCCTTGTGATTTTGTCGTTACCTGAATAGGGTTCACCAATCCTTGCTTTAGTACCACCTGCACCACTTTCCCCGACATCCGACGCACCTGCGGGTCATTGCCCAGGAAGGACTCTAAGATCTGTTTTAAATATATTTCAATCGAACCGATACTTGAACAGTGGTCAGCAACCGGTGGTAAGCTTTCATCAATTCAGGTCCCAGCATAAAATCGTAGTAACGAACGCACACATTTCCCACTGCTTGTAAAGCCAGATGTGACAAACCTGTGTCAGGCTGCTTCAGAAAGAACATCAAGTGTTCGAAAATACTGGACACGAGATTGGCCTGCAGAGAAAAATTAAGTAAAATATTCGACTGGATCCTGGTCAGTAGACCAGATAATAAAATATAATTTTAAAATATCCATAATTACATACAGGTAAATCACCGTGCATAACCGGTTCTGAGAAATCAAAATAACGAAAAAATAAGCCGATCGTAAAAAGAGATCGTCTAATTTGCGGAAGCACTGCTGAAATTGGATCCGTGTTTCTGGCATTCCCTTTAAGAACCTCAGCTTGGTCAATTAAGTTTCCTAAACAGATGCACAAAAAATACACAGTATTTTGTAAGAAGCGACTGGCAAAGACAAGCTATAACGTTGATAGTAAAAAATCTAATTACGGTAGAACTGTCTAAAGCAGTCCCGTACTAAGCCGAAATTTTTGGTTACGTTATTGACCACTGCTGCCAAGCATGAAACACATGCCACTATCACCTTCCCATTATTTTGGAAAATCAACCTGACACAACTTTCCTCTAGTTGGGTGAGAAACAAGTTGGCTGGGTTGATGAGACATGGTACCACCAGTTCCAGAATTGAGGCGATATTAGCAACGGCAGTTTGCTCAGTCAGATTCTAGTAGGAGGACAGGATGGTGGTAAAGTAAACGACAAGGTGGATGATGAACTTGCATGAAAAACAACTACTCACCGTGGAGCGTAGACTAAGGTACGACTCCAACGTACTGGCATGTGGCGCCACCAGCTGTGGTCTAACTTTGGTAAACAGCAGTAAAGTTAACACACAAGCCAAAAAACGTTGAGATGATGATGGCCCCTTTTGGTCGGAGGAAGAAACCTCCTCATTTCTCAGCATGTGCTCCACTAAACAGTTTACGATTTGTTGTGATGCTACTACGGTCCTACTTGACAGTTCGGAATCGAGTGTTTTTCCCTTCCCATCGTTCTTATTATTGTGAGGGGTTAGCATCTAAAATATTGAATTACCCAGATGATGTCAAAGCCAGGATTTTTAAAACACAAGACAAGACTCTATCGTTCTACTTTCTCCACCGCTTACACTAAGAAAAAGTTGTTCGAAATATGCGAGTCCGACACCGTCCTCGCTGGACATGGCAAAAGCAACTGCATCCGTAATGAGAGAGCTCTTTTGTTGTAGCTTATCTATTTCCATAGAATCTTCTATGGTAAACCACAGTCGCTGAAAAACTTGCAGCACCAACTTGCGAACAGAGTCCTCGTCGTTGACTCTTTTCACAAGTTTTACACAAATTTCGGCAACCTTAGGGAAACTTGGTCGCTCCACGCAGACATCCCGCAAGACTTTGATAACTCGCTTCCGGACGCTGATAGCCGTGTCCTAAAATGAAGCCAAAACGCACCATATACATACGTAGGTAAGCAATAATTAAATAAAATGAAAACGTTTGATTAAATTATAACTTCCGTTGTGGCTTACCATTATTCTGGTGCATATCATGTCATAATATTGCTCCAACAGGTGAGGACGACACAGCATGTATTTTCCGATAAGATCCACACACGTCTCACGAACGGCTGGGGAATGGTCCAATAGGGAGTTATGTACCCACATCTGCATATCAGGTCGGGCCAATACACTCGGATCCGCATCAACAATCATGGACAGGCATCCAAGTGCTTTGGTTCGCATAGCAATGATGGCTTCTGTAGAGGCACTCAGGATCTTCAATAGAAAACGACGGCATGATTTACTCAGTTAACTATACATTTTCTACCAAAGTGTCATCAAACAACAAGCCTTACTTTGAAGAGATAAAAATCAAAAAAGTCAAAAAAGTATCGGTGTGACGCCCAATATCTTGTGATCAACTTGGCATGTTGGTAGTCGAAATATGGTGGCCCGCCTTCAATTTTGTCGACAACAACAGTCAGTGACTTTGAAGATGCAGGGATTTTTTGCAAAAGAAACTTTTTCCTGTCATTTACTAATTGACATATTGTGGTGTTAATTTTAACTTCATCATCACTGTCGGTATCATCTTCAGAATTTTCAAAGTCCTCTTTCGCTTTGGAGACTATTTAAGCATTGTTCATTTTATACAAATTATAATTAAAATTTAAAAAATGACTACCTCCACCAATAGATAAACTTTAGCATACCTTTTTGCCTTTTTGTTCTCCTTTTGCCAGATATGCGCCCTCGAACTTGCTTTCTAATGTCCCCCTCTGCACTCCACCACCAGGAAGAAATGCAAAAGTGTCGGGCTTGTGCCAACAACGGATCACACTCAGTACGGACTTCAAGATAATCCAGAATTAGCCTTTGCGCAAATTCAATTTTGAATTCCTCCTTTTTTAATCCAAGGTCTTCAAATTTCTAACCAGTCAAAATAAAGTTGTGAATTAATTATAATTTCAACATTAACCGGGTAATAGCCAATTCAACATATAAAACATACCTCAGATAAAGTAAGGTTATTTTGTTTCTCCCTTATCAACAGCTCATCAAAAACCCCGTCAACCGTTTCCATTTCAGCTTGTGATGCGACAAAATCCTTCCGCAATCTGGCCACAACCAGGCCCAAGTACTCCAACGAGGCCACACGCAGGCCAATGTGCAGGCTTTTGTTGCAGACGTAATTGTCAAAAATATTTCTTAGCAGCAGAAGTACAACTTCTGCAGCAGGCCATTCAGGAAAGTATACTATCAATAACAAGTCCTCCAGAAAGTTTTCGAACAATTGTCTATAATCACAGTCCTCGGATTTGTCACCACATTTGGCTAAGAAGGCGGTTAAAAAGCTGCTTGCGGTTTGGACGGCAGCCTTAAACTTGTCACAAATGAAAGTATCATGGTCCCTCTGAAAAGAATACATTAAATACATCACAAAGACAGACAGAGTGATTTGAGAGGAACCTTTCAAAACCAAACTTATACTTACCAAATTTTCTAGCGATGATTCCTTTTCTTGGCCGTACTTCATTACATGTATGTTATCCGGTAACGCACTTACACCTTGTACTAGTTGAAGAATCAAGGCAGTCAGCATTTGAATTCTAACACCAGAGTGGGAAGACACCTTAAAATTTCTTAGGTTTCGTTTGTTACGAGGCAATTTGTCCATGGAGCCCAAAATGTCATTCAGCAGAAGACGTCTATGTGCTTCATACTTGGAAAATATCTGGAAACATGAAAGAAAGTTAACATGGAAAGCTTGATTGGTTGACTTTAAATAATGGTATGAATTCCCTTCAATGAGTACGAGTACTTACTGCGGTAACTAACTTCAACGAGGAATATTGAAGTTCGGTCATGTTCTCCATGAAAAACGAGGAAACGCTCAAAGAAGACAATTGAAGAACCATGCTATCCGTTAGGACTTGCTCCGTCGTTAGCTGTGCTAGCAAAGTTACCACTTCTTGAATTTGTTGATAAAAGATTATAATGTGTTTTTCCTGGAGCTCATCTTGCTTGCCCTTAATAGCCCCGATCCGATGCCCTGGATTAAAGGAGGGAAAACTGGTATTTTTAAGTTGAAATTCAGTGAAGCTGACCACCAGGTCGATAACGTGTTCCAGATAGACTCGCCTGGATAGGCATGGACTGGTCAGAATATGAAGTACCGTCAAACAGGCAGTAAATCCACGGGATATACATTCCATGGTCAGTTCGAGTCCAATCAAGTTACCTTCGTTGTCCTCCTGTTAAATTAAGATAAGACAATAGTAAAAACGTCGTAACCAAACTTAACCGTGCGGCGTGCGCGAAACATTATTTCGTGCCTCTCACCTGGCTTTTCCGGAGGGACACTTTACACCCGTCTCGAATATTCTCCCCCAATAAACGTAGTAACCGTACCAGCTTATCAGAAGGAAGGGAAGCCATAGCACCCAACGACTTTAATTTAACAGCTTCGCTTCTCAGCTCGCACAACTGAGGTAGTCCAATTATAAGTTCAGATGGAGTCGTGTCATCAAAGTTCATTGCCGACACAACAGTCTCCGGATCTATACCTACGAAATTTTCCAAAATGGTGTTCATAATTTTCAGAAATCGGTGATGATACGTTAACTTCTTCAAGGAATTGTTGTAGTCGATCTTTTCCATAACAACCACCGGCTCTCGTGTCACTGGCTTTATCCTTTTAATGGTTGGAGTTTGAGAATTTACAACTTCTGCTGCACTAGAATGGGAGGACGAGGACGACAATGACAGTTTTTGTCGCTTAGATTCCGATACAGCTTCATCGTTTTCTTGAGAAATTTTAGAATCATTTCTGGCCTGTTCTACTCCCACAAAAGAGTTATATTAATTTCAAATCAATTATAAGATTTAATTAAAAACGTTAAAAATATTTATTTTCAGCATTCAGCTTTACTCCACTCACTGTTAGGTGTTTCTCTTGTTGAATGTCCAGGATGCTTTCTTCTCCAACAAATACTACTACCGGATGTCTGACTGGGGCTCACGGTCAGGTCATCCAGAGAAATTATTTGTTCATGGAAATCACCAGCATGTTTCAGTTTCGAAACCTGAGTCTTCAACAAAAATATTCAAAATATTCAGCAGTTTTCAAATACTCACTCACTACAACTATCAAACATCATGAATCGCATTCCCAATTCAAAATTTTCATTACGTAATAATTAACCCATAGATTAATATTTAACGAGTTACGGTTGGTTAGACATTTTTAATGGCGCAATTAACAGTTAATTAAATTAATAAATGTTTACCCTGGGAGAACATGACTGAAAAATACTGTCATTATTCGACATATCTAACTGATGCTTAACAACTGACTGCGTCTCTGTCCACAGTCAGCTTTACAGTTCAGGTGACTAAATAAATTAGTTTAAAACTTCCGAATTCACTTAGTTTCACATTTCACTTCATTATCTAAAAATCACTAACTTATGTACTGACACGTCTCTAGTGACTGACCACTGACTACAACATACTACTGACAGTAAATGTATAATTAAAACTACAAATGGTAATTTGCAAGTTAAGTAGGGTGGATTAAAACAATTAAAACAACAAATTAAAGCTGAGATGATAATCTAAACAAAGTAAAAACATTAAATATACACAAGGAGATGACGGAATGCATTCTTGGATAATGTGACTGACTGTCTATGTGACTGGTATGGTGACAACTGACGGACGAGATGCCTGAAAAACTGACGTGTCAATTTCAATACACTCACCACTACCACAACACATACAATTATCAATCAACACTGTTTAAAAAGATCGACTACCGTTGACTTTTCTTTAGTAAAAGCGTGTTCGACTGGGGTCATCAGCCAATAGTTCCAATTACATTGAAATTGAAAATTTCAAATGAAAAAGTCAAAAGTGAAGCTAAATAAAAGCAAATAAAATTTTTTCACAAATAACAAAGCAGCAAGAGCAAAGTAAAGCGAGCAAACAGCAAGCTACAAGCCTCTTCCGTATTGGTTGACTGACTGGTTGGTAGCTACTAGCTAGCACATCATACTGAGGATGATGGGGGTTGTGCATTTTTTACGGGATACTAAAATGCCTGTGATGAACACACCCACCTACCCCACATGTCACATTTTTTAATGAATAACGATATAGGTGACATGGTTACCCTAGTTGATATGATGTCAAGATCACCTGTACAATGACCCACGCACTCTACGAGAGATGTTACGTGATATGTACATGCTCCCTCAGTAAAAGTTACTTTTCCTGGTGAAGTTAGGCTTCGTGAGGTTACCGACTATACGCAGCAGATAAAATCGTACTCCACGGTGAACCGTATTAATTGTTTTGTGATTGTGAGTGCATAAAAATGGCAAAATGTTTTTTTTAACTAGAAATGTGCTGTGGAGTTGTGAAGCATTGTCTATGGAGAGAAGAGACAAAATTTAGTACGCCTGCGCGGGTTTCTCCAGGAAAGGGCTGCGAGAGTTTGTCCAGCAGTTGTGCACGTGTTTGTGTGCACAACAATCAACAATACATACCTCTGAGCTAGTCTTACACTTATCTTCATCACATATAGTTGTTGTGACCCGTAAGCCGTGTAACCCAATTTTAAAAACATTTTTATTAATTTTTTAAATTGTTTTATTAATTTAAGTAGCATTTTTTGTTAAATTTTTTTCGTCTTTCCTTTTAGGGTCTTTTAAATACTGATTCCATTGGCTGCTCCAACTGTTTTATCTTCACACCAAAAGTACCAACCCCACGTTCATCAATTATTAAAATCTACACGGATCCATTGCTAATTATTGCTATCCTCGACATAACCCTGTTGTTGCTTCTAATTGAAATATTAAAAGTTAATTTCTGATTGTCTTGGATACTGTAGTGGTTGCAGGTTGGTGGACTTGATGGAAAGTTTTTTTTGACAGTGGTAAAGGCAAAAATCCATTGTTTTCTTAATTGTTGATTGTGACATTACAAAATCTTGGTGGTTCCGGTCTCTGGCGACGCTTCTCTCACAAAAGAAATCCGTTTTGGTATTTAATTTTATTCGTGAACATTACATTTGCATTTATAATGCATAATCTGGTGATAGTTGTCCTATCATTGAAATAATAAATAATTAACTGTGGGTTTTTTTATCAATTCTAGTCAGGGTAACATGACAAGACGAAGCCCGCGACTCTCTGCGCAAACAGCAGCGGTACCCGTTATAAAAGAAATTTCGATGAAAAAGGTTATCTTGAAAAAGACCGCAGCACCCAAATCTTCTCCTCCGGCTAAAGGCAAGAATTTTGATAGTGTGACTGTTAGTCAAATTGCTGCAATTATACCCAAGGCGACATTAAATAAAACATCACTTGTACGACCACCAGTACCGCCACCAGTAAAGGCTGTGACGGTTGAAGCTATGGATACAACTTGTGCGCTACCCTTACCGCCACAGGAGGAATCGATAACTGCCAAAGAAACCTTATGTATGGACTGTGGTTGTGCGTTTACAAAAACGACGCGCCGGGTGATTGACGCCTGTGGACACGCCAAATGTCGCACTTGTTTTATTGTTTCTGATTACCAGGGAGGATGTAAGCAGTGTCTTCCAGCTCCAACCCCTAACGCCACCACCGCCACAGCAGAAGAGGTGACCCGTGCTGTAAAAACAATTACCATCGGTGGGACTCATGCACAAGCTAGTACCCAGAAAGAACAGAATATCAAGCCGACCACCCAGAAGCCGGCGTTAAATAAAACCAATACCCAGGCGACCAAAGACATTGACGACCTCGAGATAGTTTTTGTGAAGCCACAATCTCCCCTTGATGCACGACCCAGAATCTCAGCCACTCGCCGTTTAGATTCGTCCAAGAAAACTCCCAGCCCGCCAAAACCACCTTCGAAAACACCCCAACCGACAGTCAACACCCAGGAATCCTCCACCAAAGCACCTGCTGCTGTTACTGTTGCTACAACTTCGGTAACCACGGATCCCGGCCTCCCAGAGGAATCTCCCGATGTCATTGGCGCCTCCCTAATTCCTGCTGCTAGGGTGGCGTTAACTTTGTCCGCCGCCAGTGACAAAATTTGTCTCGAGTGTGGCACCGAGTTCAACGCCACCAACCACCGAAAGTTGTTTGAGTCATGTGGTCATTTAGTGTGCTGGCAGTGTTTCCTTTCGTGGGAGGATGGGTGTCAGCAATGCAAATCCTAGTCAGCGTCACGTTAAAAAACCTATTTAAGGATATGACCAAAATCTACAGTACTGGTGCACATACTGCATATTCGTATGCAGAAAATTTAAACGGTGGCTGTTTAATTATATGTAAAGTTGATGTATTTACGCCTATTTATTCGAGAAACCATTTGTACAAAAAAATATTCTGGTGCCAACTATACAAATATGCCTGTATTTCATGTGACTATCTATGATTTTTAAATCCTTAAAGATCATAATATTTATAATATTAAAAATAATTTACTGATAAAAATTGTTGTCGTCTAAATATATAGCCACAACCCAAAGGATATTGAGTGGAGTAAAGCCCATAATTTATTTTTGTCTCATGATACCCCATTCGTCGTATCAGTCATACATTTGTACTTACATTTAGTTAAATACTGACAAGCGTTCAAGCACTTCCGACGTATTCACCAATCATATTTTTTTCAATAAACTTTGGTTAACAAATCAGGTTCCTTTGAGGTTCGAAATAATTTTGAGGAATATCTCTCGATCAGTTGTAATAGTTGCTAACTGCTTGATCGTACTAAAAGCTTTAAAATCTAAAATAAATAATGTTTATAGTCAAGTGCATACAAATTTTACTTTCAGTTTAAATATGCAAACATGTACAACGACAATATTAATAGGTAGGTATTCTTTTCTTTTTTCTTTAAAAACTTCCATCTCACAATTTGTGTGTAACGTCGAAAGCGGCTTATAAAGTTTTTCTGATGTGGTAGTGGTGGCCGGTGGTTTGATTTTGTGAATGTCCTTCACGTAGTAGCATATGCTTCAAGTGGTTTTTTACTTAAATGTTATTTGTTACTTGTTAATAAATTATTTAAAAATAAATATTCTACAAAGAGCGTCAATGACTGATGGTGGAAGCGGTGGTTAGAGTGTTAGTAGGGGTCGTGAAAAACGTTACCGTTAAGTGTGTGGGATACGATACAGACAGTGGTAATGTGGTGGTTAATTTTTTTTTTGCAGTATTTGTGTTGGTTACGTGTATAAGTAGTCGGATTTATTAGTTGCTCCTCTGCTTTAATATTTACATATCACTTTTGGTTTTGGTACTAGTCACAATTTCAAATTAGTCATCCAGCTCTAAAGAATATTAACCCAAGCGTTATACATATAACCTTACCATACTTATGTAACCAGTAATGAATATCAAGCATGTATATTACGTAGCGGAATAGTTTCTCGAAAATCGCAGAAAAAAATTATATTTTTTCGATATGACTCTGCAAGTAGTTTAATTTTTAATCACGACATTTTAAAACGACACGTAGCTACATCTTGAAAGAAATATGTATACATAAACGTTGACATTTGAACATTTCTCTTTTCTAATAAACTGTTTATCGGGAGTTTAAGTTGGGTTACAACAACAATAAAAACAATATGTAAAAATAAAAATAATCAATAAATCATCAGCGACACAGGTAAATACGGTAGTAAAACTTGACATTTTGTTAAAACAGATAAATACACAATTTGACATTTTTGGCAAGAAAATCACGCAAGACGAGTTATTTTCGGGCTGGCTTACAGTGCACACAACCATCATCCCACGCGAGGAAACACATCCAGCATACCACGTGACCACAGGCCTCAAACAACTTTCGGTGGTCAGTGTTGTTGAACTCGTTACCACAATCTACACAAATCTTGTCACTGGTCGCAGCTAACGTTAACGCTACTCGGGCGGAGGGAATGAGAGATGCTCCGAGGACTTCGGGATATTCTTCCGGGTTTGAAAGTGGCGGTGGAGATGGTGCAGTAATATCAAGTGGAGGTAAACGTATCGTAGGTTCACGAACCGGGAAAGTGGGCATAGGAAGAAGGGTTGTAAGAGGAGCATTCAGTCCTGTTCCCATTATTATTGACGGTTGTGGGCGCCGAGTGGGAACGATTTTACGGCGCGTAGCAGATGGAGGGAGAGGTTTCACAAAAGTAATCTCGAGGTCGGGAGAGTCTCTAGGGGACACTCGGGTGGACTTTGGCTCCGCAGGCTTGTCAGAGTCTTCATCGATTGTTATCGTTTCGATGGCGTCGTGTACGTCTTCTACTCCATGTGTTTCTTGTGTCACTCGTTTGACTGTTTGTAACTCTTGCAACTTGTATTCCTCCAGTGCTCCAGGTGCTTCTTGCGCTCCATATGACTCGTCCACCTTATGTGCCTCTGGTGCCCCTTGTAGCCCGTGTATCCCATATGACTCGTCGATCTCATGTGCCTCTGGTGCCCCTTGTAACCCTTGTATTCCATATGACTCGTGCACCGTATGTGGTTCTGGTGCCACTTGTAACCCTTGTAATCCGTATGATTCGTGTGCCCCGTGGGGCTGCTGTGCTTCTTGTAGCTCTTGCATTTTGTACGCCTCGTGCACCCCATGTGCTTCCGGTGCTGTTTGAAATTCTTGTACTCCATATGACTCGTGTACCCCATGTGCTTCCGGTGCTGTTTGAAATTCTTGTAATCTATATGACTCGTGCACCCCATGTGCTTCCGATGCTGTTTGAAATTCTTGTACTCCATATGACTCGTGTACCTCATGTGCTTCCGGTGCTGTTTGAAATTCTTGTACTCCATATGACTCGTGTACCTCATGTGCTTCCGGCGCTGTTTGAAATTCTTGTACTCCATATGACTCGTGTACCCCATGTGCTTCTGA
>JAHZNB010007394.1:0-22207 GCA_027744295.1 Callyntrura guangdongensis | reverse complement strand
AAATATATTCCTAGTGTGCCTCAAAATTTGAAGTGGACCTTAAAGTCTTTAACCTCGTCCGAGCCATTGACAACAGTGTAAGATATAAAATTTCATGTAGTAAAGAAAGACCCCTAGGGTAATCGAATATCTAATCTAATGATACCCACTCTTCCAAAACCTATTGGTATAAAACGAACAACGTATTTTTTAAAAATTATATGAACGAACTTATCGTTTCGAATCGAATGTAGCCCAGTCAGTACTAATGTCAAAAGATATTTTACACTTATTGCATGTGTTGTGTTATATACTCCAAGAATTAATACAGTGCATAATTGCACAGTGCCCTAATGTAAATAATTAAAATAAATAAATAAAAAATAAATAATGCCATGTCTAAATGCATTCATTGGTAAAAATGGTAACACTTCACATGATGTTTGAACAAGCTGTATTGTTTTACTATTTACTGAAGATATTTATGACATATGAGATGTAAATACTATACAATGGATACTTTCAAATAAATATGTAATAAAAATTGATATCTGTGTGCAGCAGTAAGATTACAAATAAATAAGAGATACTACCGGCGGCGGTACTCAACTCAGCTTCGGCTTTGTTTGTAAGTTACAAATTTTAACCTGCCAAAAGTACATTTTAGTGCTTCAATGGCGGGCTTATAATTGAGGATATCATTTTTTGGCCTTCTACTGCTACCGCTACCGCAGAAATTTTGTACAGCAAAACTAAAAGGGTGCACAAACTCTGGAAATACTCAACGTCAACTAAAGATCAACTCCGTTACATCTTTGTTTGTAGATGTAACGGAGGGCAGGCAATGAAAGTCTTTTCGTAGTGGTTCACAGAAAACCAGAAATAAATGTCAGCACATCATTCCTTCTAACAAAGGCGAAATTCAAAATGACATTACATTGGAGTAGCCGGAGTAACATTGTCCGGCATGTGGATGTTTCCATTTATTTTTTTTAATTGGTGGTGATACAGTTGCAGTCTTACAATAGGATGTATTTGCATTTACATGTATTTGTAGCTGGCTTTTTGCCTGTAGGTAGGTGCTATCAAGTTGTATATTATTATGTTTACGACTTTTACTTCTTTGGGTAGTCAGTAGCCATAATAGCACAGTAAGCACAACGGATTTAGATGAGGATGAGGGCTTGAGAAGGATGAACAAGATTCAAGATATATACGTACAATAGACAGTCACAACACAACACAGCAATACGAATAAGAGCAGGCACTAGGCAGGGTTTCCTTTTATTGTCAAGTTTTTTACATATGAATAACTAGCTCACCGACCAAACACCCATTTGCTTAGTGTAATATATTTCGTTCAATTCAATGTTTAGATTAGAAGTACGCACCCAAGCTCGGCTCTTGGAGAAGTCGAAGAGGAAATAAACCAAACTATTAGTCATCTTTCGTTGTGTATGCCTGTCAGCTGTCAATTCTTTTAAAAGTGATAAACATCGAATATAATAAGTATTATCGTATTAATTAATTAGGTCCAGGTTCATCCTGACAATCATCCATTTCTTGTGTGCCAACAATAGTAAGAAATTGTCATTTGTCGTATATTTTTGCTCTATTTCGGAATCAAATGAATGTTTGAAGTGACGGGAAGTATATAGGAAACGATGGTTTAGTATATGTACTAAATAAGTGTGGTGTTGTGCAGTATAGAAGAGCAGGTAGTGCGAGTGAGGAGTTATTTTTGCTAAAAAAATATATATATTTTCAACACTGAAATCTACCAAATCAAATAAAACTAAAGCATAGCTACTGTTTTTGTTGGCTTTAGGATAAATAGGTGAGAAAAAAGCTATTTATCGATTTGTGGAAATGTGTCGTCTGAAACTGGAGTATCTTAGGTTTCTAATGTCTCATATTGTACAAATGTGCCGGGTTTCCGTTTATTATTAAGAAATACTTGAACATATATGTACGGTTTAGAGTTGTTGGTCGATGCCGATGTTCGTGGTTGATACTTTTGAACAGTACAATCAACGTTTGTTTTTGTTAGTGGTATTAGGAATTGTATGTATGTATGACATAATCTATTTGAAAAAAATATTAAATTGTTAGTTAAGTTTTGAGATAGGTAATCATACTAGAACAGTGTTTACAACTGTTTATTTGTTTATAGCTATCGTTCTGTGTATGTTAAAGACGTTAATGTATTGTTCAATATTTGTTGTAGGATCTGTGCTTAAAAATGGATGTCACCCAACAAAAATTAGCGGAGAAGTTAACGATCCTCAATGACCGTGGAGTCGGACTTTTAACTCGGTTGTATAATATTAAGAAAGCTTGCGGAGATGCAAAATCAAAACCAGGGTTTCTTTCAGAGAAAAGTTTGGAGTCTTCCATTAAGCATATTGTTAAAAGATTTCCTAATATTGACATCAGACAGGTATTAATAACCATGATTGACACTGTTAACTGTTTTTCTGACAATATAATTTAATCAATTATTGAATTTCGCCATTAATCGTGTTCTTATGGCCACTTATTGATGAAATATAGGTATCAAACATTGCACAATATCGCTCAGAGATAAATAAAACTCTTCAGCTGTATTATTACACCTTTGTTGATCTCTTGGACTTCAAAGATCATGTATGTGAACTTCTTACGATTATGGATGCATGTCAGGTGGAACTGGATGTAGTGAGTTGCATTGAATTTCAGAATTTTTACATGAAAAAGTTTATGCATTTGAACATATAATTGGCATGGGTGGTTTTTGTCAAAGCATACATTTGATTTTACAGACTCTAAATTATGATTTGACGAAAGGATACCTTGATCTTGTTGTTACATACGTAATTTTAATGATTTTACTATCTCGAGTTGAGGATCGAAAAGCTGTGTTAGGATTGTTTCATGTAGCTCAAGAAATGGCAAACAATCCTGCGTACGTCACACGTTTGTCTTATATTTTGTGATAGTTACACAACTTTGTTTTAAAACTTAAAATGATACTGATAATGAATGATGTTTTGGTTGCCGTAGTGACAACAACTTTCCTAGATTGGGTCAAATGATTTTGGAGTATGATCCGCCAATGAAAAAACTCTCAGAGGAATTCGGGCCTCATTCCAAATTATTGGTTAAAGCTCTTCTCTCCTTACAAAATATCTATCCACGTCGTAACTTAGAAGCTGATACTTTCAGGTACTAGAAGTAATCAGTAAAATACTTATGAACCGAACATCTTTGATTCATTAGTTATAGAATTTTCTAAGATCACATTATTCTCAAAATTATGTTTTCATTTATCTATATTAACTTGATTCGCAGAAAAAAGCAAATGTTAAGTTTAACAGCGCAACCGGGATATTTATTAATACCTGCCAGGACGGATACGACACCGTGCGAATTTTTATCATTGGACATCATGGAGCGTTGGATAATATGTAAGTTACGGTCAAAGTGTGACTATCTTTGCCAGAATGTCATGGCTCATAGTATTTTCATGCAGTTAAAAACATGTTATAAATAAATTATAACTTAGTAACTCATGAATTATTTTTTCGACAGTTGGATTTATGCTGTGTCATCAGTCTTCCATGAGTCAGTTCAGGGGTGCTGGGGATCAAAACACTAATGATGATATGTGGCTTTCAGCTTTAAGATCGTCATGGGTTATAACGTTGTTCCGAGATGAGGTGCTGTATATTCACCAGTTTGTTATTTCATTTTTTGATGGAATTAAAGGATATGGAAAAAGAATTTCCGAAGTTAAAGATGCCCTCAACTACGCTATCGCAAATGCGTAAGTCAACATTCGTTGAGATTTGTGTGACGAACCAAAATATGTAAAATATTACTTTGACAGGATATTGTCATCAAGATCAATTAACGATGTATGCATGTATGCATACACTATGAATAACTGGCTTCGTTTTCGTTGTACATGAATACATGAAGCATGTATCTCTAGTGATGTGAACGCTTACTCGAACAGAAGTGGTATAAATGTAGAATTCATAATTCATACTGATTATAATGAGTGTAGTATTCATTCGTACAACTTCGTAAGCGTTTATGTTCATTTATAAAAACCCACATAGTCTGATTTCTGAATGTTTGAAATTTTACCTACTACATGAAACATGATGTTGTTTTTAATTAACTTTTTTCGAGGATAGTACCCTGTAAAGCTGTGAAAATATCAAGCAAGTTACGAAATTACGATTTCATGTATTCGTAACTATGGTTAGAATATGCGATGCAATGCCTACGCAGGATATTCAACAAATATTCTGACACTAGTGAGACCTAGTGCTTAACATAAATAAAGTTAAATATTTAATTTGGAATTTTTAGTGCTCTGATGCACCGTGAACGGAGAAAGTTCTTTCGAACAGCTTTAAAAGAGATGGCTTTGGTTATGACCGATCAGCCTGGTCTTCTCGGCTCCAAAGTACGATAAAAATCACAACTTATTAGTTCTCTAACGAGGAACACTATGTTACCGAAACAGTCCGATCCCGTTTAAAATAACTTTTTCTAGCCAATTCGTATGCGATAAGATTAAAATTACGCCCGTTTTTTGACACTCAGGAGACCTTCAAATGTGATTCCAACGATATGTGTTTCAAAGGCGATAAATGTAGTTGCATGCACAGTTTAAGGTGTCCTTCATTATTTTAAAAGGTGCAATTTTCTTCATTTTGTTACAAATTAAATTGCATATATGGAATGGAATTATACATAGACCATTTAATTTTACGAGCACTTGGTAGTCTTGGTACACGGTATCATTACACTGATTTCTTCAAATGTATGTGTTGGACACTGTTAAAATCTATTCGAATTCGAAACATGCACACAAATCAAGGCATATGAAAAACTGGATATACAAGCCCTCTAAACTGCATTCAAATTAGTTTCATATCGTCTATGGTATGAATATAATTGGAACCACATTTGAAGCCGAAGGTGTCCAGGGTGTCAAAAAATGGGCGCAATTATAGTATTATCGTAATATAAACTTACGTAGTGACCATAAAAAGTTATTGTAAACGGGATCGGACTTTTTTTGTTCGATAATCTCACTTGTAAGTGCATTTGGTGTAACGTTTGCAATAATATGTATTCATTATGTTGTAGGCTCTTTATGTATTCATGGGATTATGTTACGCACGTGATGAGGTTGTGTGGCTTATACGACATTATGATAATCCACCTCTTCCAAGGTCTACTACTTCAATCAAAATTCAAAATAAAAATAAAGTTACGGAAGATTTGACGGATAGACAGTTGCCTGAGTTGTTGTTTCATATGGAGGAACTGCGTGGTAATCTTTCTTTACTATGAACTGTTCTAATTTGTAAATATTAACGCATTTTAAGACTACTACATCGCGTATTTCTACATTTCAGCACTCGTTAGAAAGTATAGTCAAGTCATTCAGCGATACTATGTTCAGTATTTGTCTTGCTACGATGGCCCAGCATTAGGGCAGTTACTGCCTAATTTTATAAAAATGGAAACGGAGTATATGATTCTTAACTCAATTTATACTGCAATTTCCACATTATCCGTTAAACAAGGTACTTATTACTCACAATAATACACATTGAGTTGTCAGTGGCATGATCTAACAATGTATTTTTCCTGTTTAGTTGAAGACAACGAAGTTTTTGATTTTCGAGGACTTCGTCTTGATTGGTACCGCTTGCAGTCTTTTATGTCCAATGTTCTCAGTCGTAACCAAGGACTGTCGTATTTAATGAACACCACAACTTTTCATTTAAAACTGGTTGATTTTCAAGATGAGCTGTTATCAGAAACATCTGATTTATCTGTTCTCTGGTGGGTATGGTATCAATTTGAAGTACATATAAATTCTAAATGCCCTTTAACAGTTAATTGATAAGCTTTATACCTACGCGTTTTCAGTTTCTACAACAGAATTTTTGAAGAACAGTTCCATATGTGCTTGGAGTTTCCCGCACAGAATCGCTACATTGTAGCTTTCCCCTTGATATGCAGTCACTTCCAAAATTGTACACATGAAATGTGCCCTGAAGAAGTAAACTCAGTTTAAAAAATACATTTATACGTATTAATTATGTATTATGAGTGTGACGTAATATTACATGTCAACAATTCTATTATAGCGTCATCATATTCGTGAACGAAGCTTGTCGGTTGTGAATATGTTCCTAGATGAAATGGCCAAAGAAGCAAAAAATATAATTACAACCATTTGTGATGAACAATGCACCCTACAGGATAAGGTACCACACTGCAAGCAAGTCAGATTTATTGGCTTGATATTTTTATCGTAAATCAGCGTATAATCGTGACGGCAAGTAAGCTGCTGTTAAAGGTGAAACTTGAATACTTTCTGTGTTTTAGTTGCTTCCAAAACATTGTGCTGCCCTAATTGCTCATCATCTGCACCGGAAGAAAGGAAAGGATAAGAATAAGAAGACGATATCCGAGATTGAAATTAACAAGCCTGGCGTAGAAAGTTTTCGAAAAACAAGAGAAGACTTGACAACGTAAGTGTAAAACTAACACGATATTAACAGATTTATACAAACGAATAGGCTTGTACTGTGTCTAAAGAGAATTGATTCTTATACTTTTTTATTTTGACAATTATTGCTGAGTTGTGGTTTTTCACAAAAGTAGTACAAATAACGTGTAACTTATAATTTAAAACTCTTTTGTATATATTTATTAGTTCATTTGGACATGACACGCGTTTTCAATAATGTCTTGCTTCAACAAACCCAGCAGCAAGATACCCATGGGGAAAAGACTGTGGCGTATTTATATACTCAATGGTACACTGAAGTATTACTTCGACGCGTTAGTAATGGCAATAACATTATATTTTCTACGAGTCAGCGAGCATTTGTCAATTTAGCACCGGACCCGTCAGTTCCATTCAGTGCTGAAGAGTTTTCTGATATCACCGAGTTACGCGCTCTAGCGGAACTAATTGGACCATACGGAATGAAGCATCTTAATGAATCCGTAATGTTTCAAGTTGCTAGTCAGCTTCAAGAGTTGAAGGTAAACGATATAGCCATAGAAAAGTTTTTAAATGATACCCACCCATACAATCTTATCACTAGATTATGAGTTCGATAACTTCTAGACAATTGATTTTATTTTTAGTGACGATAGTAGATTTTATCATTTAGTTATCAACAATAGTTTCTACTGATCAAATTTTTTAAAAAATGTATTTAAATACTTACACTCAGGGTATTATTTGTCCGGGCAATGCTCAATATATATTTTATCTATTTTTTCTGTTTAATGTGGTCTTAAAGAAACTGACTGCAGCAAATAGAGAAGTATTGATGCTTCTCCGAACGAATTTTGACAAACCTGAGATTATGAAGGATTTATGCAGAAAGTTGCAAAGTAAGTAGCAGTGCGAACAAGTTTATAAATAGAAAAAAATATATTCATTTGAAACAGGCGATTAATTACATTTCATTATCAGATGCGGAGAATGTATTATTACGCATGACTATAATTGGGATGGTTCTGAGATTCCGGCAAATTGCACAAGAGGCACTTCATGATGTTCTAGTAGATAGAATTCCTTTCCTACTTAGCTCCATCTTAGACTTTAATGAGCATGCTTCTAATGGCGAATCAATCGTAAGTAAAACATGCATGTCAGCATAGTTGCTCTCCCGCTGGATTTATTATTTTGGTGAGATAGACAATTTTTGGATCGGTTTTATAGAACGTTGCTGAAATGGCTTCTGCTGCCGGAATACCGTTAAAAGTGGACCCTACATTAGTTAATGTTTTACAGCAAAATCAAAAGAGCGGTAATGTTATTGGATTACGTGTACATAATTTTTCAAAGAAGTTTTTTAAAAATCTTTTATGTTGAAGTTGTCGTCACCATATGTATGTATGTTATCGAACAGATGCACGAGAGGAGGAGTATCAACTTTCTTGTCTCCTGATGGTGTTTGTCGCTGTATCTATTCCACGATTGGCAAGAATCGACGCTTCAGTATACCGAGCCTCTTTGGAAGGTCACTCAAACAATATTCATAGCATTGCTACCGCCATAAACACCGTGTTTGGTGCCTTATTTTCCATGTCCGGAATAAGTGATGTTGAGGAACGACTGAAGGAGTTTCTTGCGGTAAAATTTGATTTGATTTTAGGGGTACATGCTTGTTAGACATATTGATATAAGCTGCGATCTAAAAAGTTATATATTAATTTTGTTAGCTGGCTTCATCGAGTTTACTACGGCTTGGACAAGAAGCAGATAAAGAGACCGTAAAAAATAGAGAATCTGTTTATCTTTTATTGGATATGGTAAGTTATAATTTAAAAACCAAATTTTTCTCATAATTATGATGCTGTCTAATCTCTAATCATTAATTTAGATTGTTCAGGAATCACCATTCCTTACCATGGATCTCTTAGAATCGTGCTTCCCGTATGCGCTCATCCGAAATGCTTTTCATGCAGTTTACAAGCAGGAAAATTCTCAGGTTCCTTGATTAATGCAGAATTCATCTACATCTGTACGTTTTAAGTTATAGCAGTGCAAGAAACACAAGGCTAAAAACTATGGTTTCGTACACTTTCTACATACACTTGTACATACTACATTTATAGATATATTTCATCAGTACAAATAATTTTAACTTTAACATAACAAAAGCATAAATATTGTTGAATTACTGTTCTTTGTTTGAATTTTATACAGTATAATGTTCTTAAGTAGTCCAAGTAAAATTTCATACTGCTTTGCCTATATGTATATGAGTGACTCATATATTATTGTATCACGGCTGTGAACAAATTTAGCTTGTTCCATGTTCAAATAAAAATATCTTTATTCCGAGTTATTACTAACAGACGCGGCTGTATACGGGAAATACCGTAATTTAGCACTTGAAACCCAACACGTATTGCTGAATAGTTCATGTGTAATAATAAAAAGTAGTTTCGATTCACGACGTCACGGATCAATAGCTTTAAATTCAGGTCCTTCTGTTTTAGAAACATCTGGCTCATTTCTGCATATTATGGAAATTCGGCGATTTCGTGGGATGAATTTCTCTTTGAAAAGTGATTCCTTCTCTCCCAGTATTTCGTGAGTGAATTCATACCGCATAATATCTCTGTAACAAGATTTTACGTGTACAAAATTATAACCGGCTGTCCGATTTAAGTATAAAAGTACTTCGTAATCTTTACACTATTGTAATTACCTCATAATGTATAAGGATAAACGAGGTAACAGGATATCACAATAAAGGTCCTTCTGTATATCATGACGTAACCTCATAATACTGTCAGATAGTAAACTGACACCTGCAATTGTGTTTCCACAGAACTGGAGAAGTAACAACAAAATGTAATGTGTTAGCCATTTTTAAGATCACGAACCATTCTTCGTTCACATTTTATACCAACCCGAACACTGTCGATGTGAGGTTTAATTACGCCTGATTTTTGTAAATCCAAAATATGAACGAAGCGAAGTTGTGATACTCCGGTTGGAAAACATAACGATCGAATGCGATCAATAACTTTTGTGTTTTTGGCATTCCATTTCCCTCTTTCAGTTTCCCGATAGTTGTGAATTGCCTATAATTATACACAAAAACTAAGACTAACGTTGCCATTTTCCTTCTGCCAATGACGGAATACCTCTATAGTTCAATACTAATACAGATTACAATGACAATATGCAGCAATGATATGCTTACGTCATCCCAGTGTGAGGACTCGTAGTGTAATCTGCTCAGGTAAGGCTCGATTTCCGTCATAATTTCCGTCTCTTCTTCAATTGAAATGAAGTTAGGATGTACTATCATACCGCTGACAAGATTCGATGTCCACTCTTTTGACTTTACGAAGCTTTCACTTTGACAGAAATATTCCTGAAAACATTCAGGGGTCACACCTAAAGTATTGATCCCGCCATTATTTGATCCCGCAACATGTATTTTCTCTGTTGAGAAATAAACTTCTGTTTGAGTCGCCACTTAGATAGTGTTTACAAAGTACAAATTATTATGAATGTTTGGTATTTTTGTGATTAGTCTGACCTTTTGGCAATAAAGATGAGGTTGAGCAACACCGGCAAATGACATTCCATGAATCAAGCGTACTTAATAGGCCACCGTTTTTAATTGCATGTCGTCGTAACAGAAGAGATGTAATTATTTTAACAGTGGTTGCCATTTTTACAGACTGTCGTACTGTGTCAGGGTACGCTTAAAGGGAATAAAATACCAGACAAGGTAAACTATGTGTCAACAGCAACTAGTTAATAAATAAAATGTAATCCATACCTTTACCTGATCGTAGTAACTACATTCAATTCACGCAACTCCCAGCATACACAACAACGAACAAGAACAGCTGCTTTAAAGTAATGTGCCAGCTTGGTCTTATGGCCACATAATATAGGTGGTGACTTAGGCATGAAAAATCCTTTTAGATCGCCTAGCATCAACTCGCAGAAAGCAAGCCAAAGCATTTTATAAAATCGTTGAAAGACACAGCCTCTATGTAGTTACACGAGCAAAGAAAGAAATGTCAAGATTGGAAATTGTAATAAAATGCGACTACATTAGGTACATCATCTGTGCATACTTATAGAATACTTTAGATTTGATTAAAAACATAAATTCGTATTCATCTTTTCGTATGGAAAGTAATAAAATATATGAACATATTATATAAAAATAGATAAAATTCTCCTGGCCCCAAAGTAGATTTAATAATGCATAATAACTAAATCTACATAAGTTTCATATAGTGAGTGAACTGGCAACAATATGTTGTTTAATTGTAACGGCTTGTCGCATAAAATGGTACAATTAATATGAACTTTGTGACAATTAGTGAAAACTGTAATAGGATTATAAAAAGCAGCTTGTAATAATAACGATTGAAAGATCAAATAAAATTGTTCAATCTTTAAGATATTGTTTCTTTGTACAATAATTGCTATTAATTTGTCCTCTTGAGAAATGCACAATACTTACACATGAGAGGTATAAGTTTCTAAAGTCACACTTGGGGTAGTAATAGTGTCTTCATTTCCCAAACCAGCTGCCAACTTTCTCCAAACCACCACAACAGAAAAAGAGAAGCACATATGCATCCACACACCTTAAGGATATGTCCTGATGAACGATCACATGGTGAAAGTACCAATCTAGCTCTCCCTTTATAGAATGAGACTTGGAGGGAATTGGAATCTATTAATTTGAAAAAGGAAAGCATGCGAAAGGTCCATAAAGCAAGACCCATGTAGTACTATTCCCATTCTCCTGCCTTAAAGCACGCACTGTGCAAGAACACACACTGTTAGTGGGTACACACATTTTTTTAAATAAACCCTTCCTTCAGTAGACTCTCCATCAGTTTACCCTTCCCCAATTGAAACTTCGGTAATTATTTCCCCCTTCCTATCTAACAACTTTTGCCTTGTTTTCCCTGTAACTCGTATCTTCTGCTCATATTTTACTTTAAAACTCTTATACTGTTCGTAGAGTTAAGAGAACATCTATCTGTCCCATTTTTCAGCAACATTTATTATATAAAACAAAGACAATGTTTAAAGTTCATAAATGAAGTGTCAGTTCAATCAGGAGTCTCGATTATTTCAAGACGACACGTGCCGTTTTGGCCGAATTCAGAACATTCGCTGGATTTTCGAACCTTGTCAGTTTAATCAGACGGGAGCATGGACGGGAGCCTATAAAACAACCTTTTAGCAATACCCAATTTCACGTAGTTTTGCAGTCATGTGACCATGAATCAACGAAGCCCGTAACTCACTGGACTGACGTTGGAAAATTGGACATCGGTCATCCCTCAGTGGTTTATTGTCTCCTTAGTAAGTATGTGCCTGAAAACTCGACTCCACTAGTAGGATTTTATTAGGAAGAATAACTTTTATAGCAGCATTAGAACGGAATGTTGTTAAGTGTATTATTTTATTACAAATTATATAGTTGTAAAACTAGGTAAATTACGTAAAATTACTTCTGCTATAAATCTTGCTATATGCATATTGAGTTGATAAATAATTAAATATACATATAATATTACTATTATTATCAGAGTTATGTATTCATGTTTTGTTACCAAGATGTATTTCAGTTTCAAGAAATAAAATGTTACATTATTATATTATTTTATCGTTGCAAAGTTCAAAAGCAAAAAAAAAAACATTACGCAAGTTGTTTACTATACCATGCATTTTTTGGAGTAGTCAAATTATGTTGCATTTAAAACGTGGTTGCTCTGCTATTTCCAATTTTAGAATACAGTGCGAAGCATAACAGAAAAATAGATTATAATATGATGGCATCGCTACTTTTAAGCTAAACGTCGGCGCTGTTTTATCAGCACTTTAACAGTATTGTTATTTGCGCTAAAACGTAATATAATAACATTATCAAGTTAACCTGTGCTTATACTTATGTAATGATGATACGACAATGGCATGTTCATCATGATGTGCGCTGCGGATAAGGGTATAAATTTTTTAATTAACCTATTAAAATTAACTCGTTGCTAACGATTACGCTGCTACTTGCGCGGACGTTTTACTGTTGTAAATTTTTACGTAAAAACCTACTGAATATGAGTAGAATCTTATTTAAACATAAAATAATGTAAGCCGGTTTATAAATGAATGAGCTTTATAGGCAAATCATTGGGAAAAACTAATGCACGTGAAATACTTGCTTTTACTGATCTTTAAGAGATAAAAATACTGGTACGAACAGCCATAACTAGTTTTTCAATAAAATTCTCAACTCAGCTTGTATAATACGTACAGCTTTAACTTATTTTTACTTTAATTAAAAAATCTAACGTGGGAAAAACAATAACTTCTCTAAACACAAATTAAACATGTCAACAGAACGCTTTTCTAATAAACGCCATCCACAACAACAACTAGTGACAACTACACAAATAATCTTCCAGTGTCTATCACGTACAATGTGATTGACTGAATGATTATGTGCCTTTTTATAGCTATTTCTACATGAAATAGGAGGATCCATCAAATGAATAATTTAAACATTTAGCAAACATACATTGAGAAATGCACTTGCTGCAGAAAGTTATATTTAGGATATTAGGACTGAATATTAGGATGTGCAATGTATAGAATAGAAATACATCATAAAATATTCAAATTTGTTTATATTTGTTATTATATTAGCCATAAAAATAAAAATATCAGGCTTCTCTTCGGAAAACGTCTTATGCTGCTGTACTCCAGACATTCTGCGACAGTTGGAACGTCATAACATAGTAGCATGGTTTTTAGTTAGTTTGCTTTGCTCCCTTTTATAACGATAATACCCACTATAAAAATCCAAAATAAGCCTCAAAACCAGTTACTAGTTGTTGCACGTGCTCAAGGTTTCACCTCCTGCTAACAACACTGCTGTTCTGCAGAGTGCAAAGATAGGAAACCCCCTTTTGCATTGAAAACTATGAAACAGAATAACCGTCACACAAGAGTGTCGTCTTCGGAAGCGACAAGACGCATATTATCATTCCGTTTCTGAATATCTAACATAATATAGCATCACGGGATTACAAGTACATTTTAACGGGGAGAGCGAGCATGTGTATAGGTGTATATTGTATTTAGTCCACATTTTACACGACATGCAATGGATAACATTTTTATTATGTAAATGCAAATAATGCGACATGCTTGCCGTTCCATACAAGATTACTTTCATGTTTATATGTTTTTTCTTCTGATTCAATCTCCCCTCTCTTGTGTTGAGCATGAGCATTTCCGTTTTGCTAAATCTTATCTTTTGGTATCTAATAGTGATGCTTCCCTCTTCCCAGTGAATTTCAGTCCTGAATGGGACAGAAATAGACACAGCCCATGTTCCTTCCTTGCAACAATATTTATGGGGGCTTTTTGATATGTCGTCGTTACAAGTAACATATTTTACAGTTTTGCATTCATGTAGGTGTTTCCTCTTCTTTCCGTAGTAACATACATTACATTTGTAGCCAGGACTAGGACCATTAGATGCACATTATTGATAATGTTGAATGCGTTTTGTAGGATTTCATGTTGATTATCAGAGTGAAAATGTTGATTTTGGGACAGTGTGCCTAGTCACCAAAGTATTCCAAGTGTAATATTGGTATATTATAGTCACGCATTCAACACAGTTCTCCCCCACCCAAACATGTTGTATTAGCACGGAAAACTTTGAACTCTCCTAGGTCGACAAAAGAAGCTTTTTGAGCATTTTTAGTAGAACCCTTATAAAATACACGTTAGTGCATTAATTAGCGTTTATTAGAACGGGTGTAGCACATCAGAAAATATTGGGTTGCTAATAATTACAAATTTCTTCATATTGTGGTGACATATTACCGTCGTGGTAAATAATGGTAAATTCACTTGAGAAAGGATGACATCACAACAATAAACTTTAGATATAGGCTGAACTTAATCGAATATTCATTACCAAATTTCAAATTCAAAACGCCATGTCGGTTCCATTTCTAGCATTTCTCTAATATCGTCATGATTGCATATTATGGTCATATATGAGTGTGTGTGTGTACGTGGATCGTTGGTCATGTCGAAGTCCGTGCTAATATATAAGGACATTTTTGTATTTTTACAAGAAGCCTACAGTCTCATTGTTAGTGGAAGATGAAGAGGACCACTTAAAACACATTAATGAGAACAGGTTCTCTTCTTTCTTTTTTACTCTGCCGAGAAGATGTGACTCAATTACAATTAAATAGCACGTTGAACATCATTTCACATGTATAATATTTCATCTTCCTCCTCTGCCCGCTCACTCGAATTACCTTTTGTACTTACTTTGCCCTCTGAACGTCTTTTTCTTCTTCACTTTGCAAGAAATTTTATCCTTTCACAAACACTAACTACAACTGCAGACTTCTCTACATTGTTATGCATTATTACAAATTCATGCAATAATGCTGCAGTTAGATTACTACATAGATAAAACCTTGCGCAATAAATTATTTCTCGGTTCCCTGATGCGATTGCAAACTGCGTAAATGACGACGAAAGTTCATCATTTATTGTGCTTTCAAGGAATACAACACAGCTAATCACTTAATGCACAAGAAATTGATATTGTACTCGAGAGGGAGAGATCTCTCCCTTGGGTTCAAAAATACCTAATATATTTAATTCATCCCATTAAATTGCCAACACGGTCTTTCTATACGGACTTCATCTTGGTACACGCCACAAAACGAGGACATGATCGTCAAGAGGCAATTATTTATATTAATACCGTATAACTATCATTATCAAATGTGTTCATATGTTTACATACTCGCTGTATAAAGGTTTAGAGTATCATCATGCACCAGTCAAACCTTCTTGTTCATTTTTCTGCGAGGATTAATTTCATCAAAGTAACAATTCGACTGCGTTGCCTGGTCTCTTCTTCAGTTGAACAGAGCCCGACTCTCAATCTCTCTCTAGGTAATCATTTTACTAATTGGAGACTTGTGCCTTGCCGTAGGTTATATAATATTCATGAATCCACACATGTTTTCAATTTTTCTAACAACATGCTACATTAAATTACATTCTTTTTTCTTATTATGTACCAACGTGTAATGATGCCCAAACCTCCAAAACAGATAAGTTGTAGTAATGTCAGGAATGCAATATTACCACCACTATTACCAGGGACTCTTTTCCTTCAACTTCTTACGAAACGTCGTCATTGCCATCATATTGCTGTAAATAATGGTATGAGTGCATACGCGTTACACGTGGTACACACCACCCAGCCCGTCATCTATTGAATACCATTTTTATTTTATGTTCGTTCACGATAATCATTAAGACAGAAGTGAATTATAATGTATTTGAACGGGCAAACACGAAAAATAATGAAATACCTAATGACACGTACGGAGAAAAGTGATTCAACCAAACCTGACAAAACAAGGCGTCACCGTACATATGTAATAAGTATCTCTGGTAGCATCAACAATTAGTTAAAACACAGGACAATACATTGTCACGGGCCGATAGAAAACCGATTTTTCGAGCTAAGTTAACTATATTTATATTTACATTAACTGTATTGTAAATGGGAGATATATATTATTTACGTTCACATGAAGATAACGTTGTCATATAACAAATTTGTTATATTTGGTGCAACATGTAAGAAATGCTTTAAATTATCAATAAGTTCACCAAATTGTCCAAATTTGACTACGCATTTATAAGTAAATGTCAATCTAAAAAGCTAAAGTTTGTCTTTGGTAAAGGACTGAGAACATTGATCTTTTCTTTGCACTGCCACAATATATAAGAAATGTCTTACTACCTTAATGTAACGTTCCGAGAAGTGACATGACATGGAAAGGATGTATGTATGTAAGTGAAAAGAAGCAACAATGCAGTATCGGGTTGATTTGTTACTCTATAACTCTTACCTTACTTAATGTGTCCTCGGCGAGGGGTCATACTGCTGTGGAATTTTTACACACACTTTGACAAGCAACAAATAATTTATGATGCGTGTAGATCAAAATTATTTACCAAAGTTGGTCGTTAACTCGCAATGAGGATGGCTAGATAGTAGAGATGTGAGAGCATGCTCGTTTGTAGGTATATTTCTTAACCCCAGTACTATTTTCTGTATGCCATTGCCAATGCACAGGTTTTTATGCATGAGGGGTTCACGGGAAGCCACACAAATCTAATGAATTTTGGATCGTTTCACACTAGTAGTAAGTGGTGTAGTGCTGCTGGTGGTACTGGTGGTGATAGTAGTAATAGAAGTCAGTCGTCATTCATATTGCATCGTAAGTCTGGTACTTGTAAAATGTTTTCTTTTATGTGTTTATGACAATGAGTAGAAAAATAAAATAGCAAGAAACGAATAAAAAATATCGTGGTTTTCTTTGATCCTCGGAAATTATATATGCTGCCCTTTAGTTAGCATATATCGATCTTACTGACGACTGACGAGGGAACGTGGTTTTGCGTTTCACTCAAGGGAATCCCTTGTAAATTTAATGAATGTTGTTATGGAGACATAAATATTGTTAATATTGAAGTGCACAAAATAATAATAATATGGAGAAGTTTCTTCTTGCAGAAGTTTCAAGTAATAATGCGCCAAGTAATTTATAACTACATGTTCAACGTATGTTTTGTTGGCTGCATGGCTTTTATTTTTACGGTTTGCACCTGAGGGATGATATCATGTAGCATGGAGTGATTTCCGAAGTAGGTAATTGCTGCTTGCCCCGTTTGGTGATATTGATGACGAATGTAATTCGAAATGCTAAAGAGAATAATTTACAAAATAATATAATTTTGCTAAACTAGCTTGTATTATACTTAACGGTGATATTGATATTCCGCAAGTCAAATATAATACTTGCCTCTGGGATTTGTAAGTTTATTACAGAACATTTTTTTATTCTGTTTGATTGAATAGATTCAGACGGACCACTGGGATAGTAAAAACGATGATCATTATAAACGACAATGGATAAATCAGTTATGACATTGAAAGTCAAGTTGACATGGCGAAAATTCAAAATAATTAATCCCGGTAGATCTAGACAGGACGCTTGCTGGGGAAAGCTTTTGTTTCTCTGAAAATGTTGTATTTCCATGTTGTTGCGTCATTGACAAATTAAGAATGAGTATAAAAATTGCAAATGATGGGTACACTTACGACAATTACATAGTAAATACAGTGGTCAGCAAATAGCGTGTGCTGGTGTGCATGCAAAATTTACACGAAACTGGTATTACCAACAGTAAAGAACTTGAACTGAAAATTACAGGATGCACAATTGCATATTGTCCAAACTTGCAATTTTCACCAGGACCAGGAGGAGCATAAAAAATATATGTTCTGTTCTGTGGAGTGATGGGAAAATAAGTATATAGAGAGATTGATAGAAACTGTCTACCGAAAAACGTTTTAAATTTAACAATGAGCTCATCTACAGATTATCGTCGCGTGGATAATTTAACAACATGTAGTTTTTGCAAAAGCAATAATAACAACAACAACAAAAGTAATGATGAGGATGAGAATGGTTGTGGTGGTGGTGGCTGGGTATATGTAGATGATAATATTGTGATTTGAGTGCAACAACGTATGTACACCAGTGGTGATCAGTGGTCAGTAACTCTGGAAAGCCAACCTGGCAATTATACGATTACCGCTTTCATCAAGAAAGAAGTTGCTGGTTGGCGATAAAATAGATGAATACCTAAAGGGTGGACGACCGTCTTGTGCAGACAAAACGTGAGCATCGCTGAGCAAAAGATTTTTTTCTTTTTATTCTTCATCATGACATGCGCCATGCTCTTTTATGCATGTACAAGTAAGGATTCATTTCATCTGAAGACTTAACGCCAAATTCAATCAAAGACTTGTTTGCAACGAACAGCTACTAATGTAAATTCTACCGACTCGGTGTTCAGGATTTCTGCAAAATAATGAAGAAAGAACATTGCTTTTTATGATAACCTCTCCAACATGTACCGAACTGCCCCTCCGGTGTCAGTCCTCCCTATAACAATTTAACTATGATCATCATGACTGGTAGTCACTCCCAAATAGGAAAATGAGAAATAACTTACACTTGTGCTGCAACATTCTATGTTGTAGTAATAGTGACGTGACGTAGACAGACAACTTGCTAATTTCAATTACTAACAAAATGAAAAAAACATGGGCTAGTGAAAGTTTTACAGATTCTACGGATTTCTTGTCTTGTTTCGTGTGTGACCAGCCACAACCAACACCTACAATTTTTGTCATTTTTCTTCTTCTGACAATGTTTTGTACGTACACCACTTTCTCCTTTCCATTCCGTGATAGGAATTGTTTATTTAACGACTGTAATAATCCAACTTTTCATCTTTCCAAAACATTTAGTGAAACATAAAAACCCTCACCTTTGATAATTTATAACCCAGCGTTGCCACGTTGTAAAGCAACCTAAGCACATAAAAATGGCAGTAATAACACAGCAGCAAATATTTGTCGTCCTTTGAAAAAATATTTTGGTTGTTGCGTTTCACTTGTTTAAGTAACGGATTAACATGAGATGATTCATGATGATAATATACATTATACATACTATTACTTTTGTGTCTGCATCTCTCTAGTAGTTTCATGGTTTTAACCGTGAAAAGAAGCAAAATCAAAAGATCATGGGTGTGATGTGGAAACCGAAAAGACGACTGTGCAACTACTTACTCGAAATAGAAAAACTGCAAAAAATTACATCTGTTACTATTTACAGTGACAGTGCTTGTTGGTTGGTTAGTAGATTTCGAGAGTGTATGTGTTTGTGTGATAGTAGCTGATTTTCCACGTTGCTGAGGAGGACGAAAGACGAAAAACTGAACATTCGTTATCTTTCTTTCTCTTTCTCGTTGTTCACATGATATTTTTTCACATCATACCATGGGATCGTTTTAAGTAACGGCAAGGACTACTGTGCACACTATTACCGGATCGCTGACTGAATCTGTGTGATGCTGACTAGATGGTTTGGTTGGTTCGAGAAGCAGTGGTGCTGATACAATTTCCACAACTTGTGAACATGAAAGATTTAAAGAGAAAAAAACGAAACGATTCAAAAAGGAGGAAGAAACCGTTGTCACAATGAGCGAATGAATACAGCAAGAAGTTAAGTCCTCGTCGCCGTCGTCAACCACATACAACAACTGTATGTGTGCAAGCGTGTGTTAAATCCTTGGGAAAAGCCAGCTTCTTTCTTATGGCTCTAATTTGCTATCATCAGTCGTCATCAACGTTCCTGTTGCTGGTACTGGTGAGGCTGTGTGTAAGTAGCTAAAAAACTCACCAGTGTGCACTGCTTTTTCTGCTTGTGCTTAGCAAAACTCTTGTTAGTATTAGTTTCAGTAATACTATCACCACTACTATTTGCTCCCATCGCCAGAAATGCCACGTTGACTTCTCTCCTGACTCCTCTGGCGATGACGACAACGATAATATGTCCATGCAAGAAAGAAAACCTGAATGCTTACATTGTAAGTGAGCAATGCCGTTTGAAACAGACCTACGTTGTGCTCAGTTCTCGTCGTCGTGTGTGTGATGCTATCCGTGTTTTACTTCAGAGTCGGTTCCATGGCGATGTTGCTGCTGCTGCTGATGAAAATGATGCATTAAAAAATAAAAAATAAAAGAAAAAGATCCGAGAGAGTAGTTAGGTACAAGTACATAGGTACATATATTCTTCATCATGCATTGCATGTGCGTCGGATGAATGTTGTTGTTGCTGATGCTTCTGCGAACGATGACGATGATGAGCAAAAGAGAAAAAATCTGCCTTACACTTACACATTTCTTTTTGGTTGTCTCCTTCTTTTTCCACCGCAGCACGACCATTGCGCACACGGTAGTAATCGCTGCAATACTCTCAAAATTATTCACAAATGGCAAACGTTCTTCATAATAACCATCACCACTATTCACCACCACCAACCACGGAGCACATGCATAAATGTAATGATGATGATAATAATACGCGACGTGTACGACCCAACACAACAGCGGCAGAAGAGCAAGCGCGATAGCCACTTCTCCGACTTCCCGTGAAAAGCTTTCGCCATGGCACAATCTTATGTGCTTTCCGCACAGAGGAAAGAGATAGAAAAGTGATACACGAAAAAAACATTTGTAAAGTGAATTAAAACGTGTGCAACTACTAATCGCATTGTAATTGGTAGCAATGATGTGCTTTGTGCTTCTGATTGAGGGTTCAGCTTGGCATGCACTGTCGTAGTAAGTTGTGTAACTGGACTCTTGTTTAGGTTGACACTGGATTGTGAGCTAATTGTTACACGTCAAAGTGAAAATTATCGTACACTTCGCCAACTCAATTTCAATTTTATCGTAGCAACTTTGCCTGCGTTTTATTGTTTAGTAGTTTTTGAATACGCGTGTGAAATGAAATATTAATAACTCCAGCGACGATAATGGGGGAAAAGTGGTTTGTTAGGGTTTTTGAGGTCAGTGTGTGTACTGTGTACCAATGAGGAAGAGTGAGGTAACTGGTTTAAGTCTCGTTGCTTCCAACTAAACAGCCATTTGTACATGCACGAAGGAACCCTCAACAATTTTTGCTACCACTCTACCGTTTTACCTGTGCGGAGTACTGGAGCGTAATGTGTGTGACTTGGTTGTTTTCTTCGCTTGTTTCGGCATTGTAACTGTTTCAATTACAGTTGTTGACAAGTCCATCTCATGAGATGGTGTTTGATGTAAACTAGACATAAAGGATTTACAGCAATAAAAACCTAACCGCGACACAAAAATCCAATTTATTTTACATAATTAGAATTATGGCCCGATCGCCACTGTTAATGTTGCCGAAAGTATTTATTTGTTGATTAATTGATACCTGTAGATTTTATGTAGTCGGAATTTTTTGTGCCTGTTGGAATTGTAATTAAAGTACGAAATCAACAACATTGGTTATACGACAACAAAAAGACGTTAAATTATCGATGCACAAAATACGGCAAAGTGATAGCTAGAATACAAATAACATGTTTATGTTTAACCTCTGCTTCAAAACATATACTATTTAGGATATGTATGAAGCGTATTACCCACTAGATTTTGGTTACGGATACGGTTACACTATGAAACCATGTACTGGTTAAACCTAAAATTTCAAATTTAGTCGTTACGCTACTTTTTGTTTCACTAAGTACTTTACTGTGCACATATAGACAAAGAAACTGCTCAAGGTACACGATACAATTGTTATTGTTTATCACCGAATGTGATAACAATTGTTTGAAATTCTCAGAACAGCAATAAACGAAAAGTGATTATCACAATATTTTTCTGACAAATATATGTAATTGAATTGCGTAACTTCAGTACTGCCTCAGTAATTTAATGAAACGCATCGAAAGATTCGCATTTTATTTCATACAATAGTTAAAGTTGCACTGTACTGTAGTTGTGGACATAATAATATGTCACCACTACCGCTGCAAACGGCCTACATCATGTTATTTGCCGGCCTAATCAAGTAGATTACATGACATGCAAAAGTGCTAAAATTTGTTAACGATAGTTTTAAATATTCGCTGAGTAAGTATACGTACACAAAAATAATTGACTGACAATTAGTTTAATTGATCATCACC
>JAHZNB010007393.1:0-25450 GCA_027744295.1 Callyntrura guangdongensis | reverse complement strand
CCCAGATGTCACTTCTGACCGGATATATGGGGGTTACCAGGTCACATGCATTTACGCTTGCATGTTCACTTGTACAGTATCGACGACGCTAAGGAACTTACATATCTGAGTTACACTTATCTCGTTGTTTATGCATAAGCAAAACATTAAAGTTATGATAATGGCTATTATGGTAAACCATTTGCCAAAATTACGAGTTTCCTTTGTTTTTTATTTACATACATCCGACTTATTTTGCGTCATGCCACAGAGATACTACGAAGAGATATCATATGATATATAATATACTATGCCTGCCAGTGTTAAGTAGATTGGGTTCTCAAATAATACGCAATTACATGTCTAGGGTTTAATAATATTATTTATTATACTCAATATAACAATATACTTTAAGTGGCATGACAGTAATCTCCCAGCCCTGATAAAAGTATTTTATGCAATCGCACATTTCTCATCATCACTACTGTTCATTATTACCTGCTGCCGAAATCACACACCGATGGGTAGAAAATGCAGGTTTCAGTATTGTAACGTCAATACATATGCAGACACTTCAAGAGCTATTTTTCTACCAAAAAGTGTACATTAATACATAAAAATCGTATTATCGAACGTGTACAACAACATGTATAAGCATATAAATTACAAAAGAGCAGTCGTTCGCATACACTAATGTGCCAGATCAATAATCGACGATCCATCCAGATATTAGGAAAGTCACAGTGAATGTGAATGTCATTTTGTTGCTGTCGGGCTTTTATGGTGAAATAGCATAGCATGGTATGTTTTACCTTGTTACCGCCGTTTGCTGACAACTGATGTCGGCTGTTGTTGGCCGTGTGATTGGTTTGCAAATACAAATATTATGGCAAACTTCTCCGTTTATATTAATGGTACTTGGTATATGGGTATATGTAATGACTTTATGAGTTTACACGCGCATAAACCGTCGAGCTACTTTGGTCATAGTATAAGTTTTAGTGTAAAAGTGCCTGTACTCTTGTTATATTGTCTATATGTGCCTCCTCTTTTGTAGTTCTCATGCAGCAATCTAATCAAATTACTCGTTGTACAAATATTTCAACATCATCATCCACATCTTTGCCAGCAACAACGAACTCGTCTGCGATTTCGTCGTCGTCGTCGTCAACCTCAGTTATTGTTACTACAAGCGGTGCAACTGGTTGTACCGTTCCCCTTAGAAGTTGTGGTACAGTCAAATCAATTTCCAATACAACAGTAACAGTGACCTCAGCGACGACAACGATCACAGCAACATACACGGTTACAACAACGACTTCGTCCTTAAATGGTTCAATCGTAGCTAGCACAACGACAACCGCCGCTTGTTCATCTTCATCCGCATCATCCACCTCATCGTCATCTGTACTATCAACAGCTCCAGCAATTAATAATAATATTAACAACAATGAAACGAGAAACGGGTGCTCACTGCAAGGCGTATCGTCGTCTTCTGATGAAAATTCGTCAACCCCCTTAGGAGCTAGCGTGGGTGGAGGTGGTGGTTCTGCTTGTGCTGTTGGAGGTGGAGGCGCTGGTTGTGGGGGCGGAGTAGGATTGCCACGTAGTATATCCGACACAAAACTACGTCAAGGCAGGCCTAATCTCACTTTACCTCTTCCTTCTGTCACGTCGCTCATGCATTTCAAGGTACTTTACATGATATCCGGAAGAAAGTTGTCAGCAAAGTCCTTTATTATTGTTTGTTGTTAGTAATCGTTACTGTCAGTAGTTGAACGTATCGTATTATGAATGTTCTAAACACATGGTGAAAGGTTGGTAGTCCGATGATGTGTAGTATACACTCTCCTCAATGTATTGCTTTCATTCAAAAATTAATAATGTATGTCCAAATTACGTACAATGACACAATCAAATCGACATGGATAGACAGTTCAATGGAACATTTGTGCTGATTCGCTGCAAGTTGCAACCCTATAAATGGTCTGTAGATAGTCTTTTATAATAATATGTGTATGGTATGGTACATTCGGCTGAAAAATAACCGTGTCACTTCCTGTTTGCTAGTTAAGGTCAAAGGAATGATGTTTGCTTCATGTCCTTCTGCTTTTCCACAAAGTCATGGTTTACAGTTCGCATTCATGTTACTGTTACTATCCGTATTCGTTAATCGTTTGTATTCGAGACAGTCCAACCATGTGTCTTTAATCTGTGTATAGGAAATGTTTATATGTATCAAATGTAGCGTATTTATATATAACGTGTGCATGTAGGTATGTACCAAGAAAATCTAAATCTCGCTTACGAACTGACTTTACGTCAGAGTCAGTACCAAGTCAAATAGGTACATGTTATCTTTCCTTTGTTGTTGCTGCTTTATAAGCTTATCTTGCGATTATATATTGTGCAAATACCCTAGTACTATATACATATTTAGTTACGAAACAATCAATTTCCCCTTTGTTTTTGTTTGTCTGCCACCTACGGTTACAGGACACCTCTGACATTTGTGTAGGTTACCGGTTTTCCATTTGAAAGAAATCAACAATGCAATGGGATAATAGTTCCATTCATTATTCAACACGTCCTTTCTTCTCCAGTTTTCAGCTTATTTTTGTAATTCTGTGAAAATCTAACCGGGGAACTCGGTGTCAAATGCTATACCTTTTCATGGAAAATAATGAAATATACTTTGTTCTGCCCACGTCGACGGGTAAAATATCCCTATTTTACCGTTTCACGACAACGAGGACACAGTAGTACTAATGATGATATTCATAACGGCGTTTAATCTAGAACCAATTTATATATACACCAAGTCTGCCACTTGTGTGTATTCATGTTTGCAGCATGAAGCAGAAATGATGTCAATAAAACTGTATTATGCTTGGGCGAGAAAGTGATAAAAATGATTGTAGAAGTGTCATCATCACACATAGTATTGCTGAAACACCAGAAATTATTTTTTTGGATCGCCTAGTCACAGTCTGCATGGTAGAGAGTTTTGCTGGAGGTAGACAAATATGTATAATTTATATATATTTATATACATATGTATTTAACATGGTAATAATTTACATATAAGTTTTTGCATGAATCCATTCCAACTGGAACATTCATTAAAACGTACATGTATGTAGGTTTCTTTACATCTATCCTTTGACGCATTATCATCTTTCTTCACGTTCTGCCTACACACTTCACACATACTACCTACATACATACACACTCGCTCTAGAGAATTTTTTCCTAATTCTCTTTCATCATCATATCATCAATAATCAAAGTGGAAATGTAAAGTGAAAACTTTTTATGTGAACTCACACTTTCTGACAGGCTCAAACATCAAGAGAGTTTAGCAAGTACTCCTCTCATATTTGCTTATGTTCACGCTGCTCTGAGCATGTCCTCGAGCGATAAATGAAAAATAAATCACCCCTTTCGTGGGAAATGTGTTTCGTTAGTTTTGAGTTTCGAGGATGTTCACGATAACGCATATGTGTATGTATGTATGTATTTCTAAAACTGTTGAACAACTTCAATAAGCGACGACGTGGGCCACACTCGACATTTTACGTAACCTAGTCAGCATGACAACATATGTGTGTATGTATTGGTTCTGTGTTATGTAGTATATATGTATGTGTATATATATCAACGTCAAACGTGACGTGTGGGAAAGGCTCCTTTTGTGGCTTTTCATAAAAGCTTGTATGTAGGTAATATGTAACAAGCAAAGCCACTCTCTCTGGATATTTTAGGAATGTGTCCACCTATACAAAACACTGATTGTATTTAATTTTAAATGTTAAACATACAAAGCAGTTATGGAGTTTCCTTAACTGTCATTCAATGCATTTGCTTTCTCGCATCCTCCCCCTTTCTCTATAGTTCCTACAGTTTTCACCTTAGTACTTACAGTTCTAACATGCTTTCTCTTGCAACTATTTTATAGTTTCAAAACAGTTAACGAAATCGTATATACCTATATTGCTATCAAAGTTTCTTTGGAGTTCGGACTTTTGTTTTTGATGATATTTTCCATGCTTAGCTGAAAGTTAAGTGTTTACCATTTGTTTGTGTAGGTTTCATTTATATTGTACATGCTTTCTCCTAGTTCAGTCTAAGTTAACTAAGTAAATTAATTAAATATAAAAATTTGATAAATTGATAAACATTACCACTTACCAGTAGAAATGGTGAACTTGTAAAAGTCGTTTTAAACTAGCAAAACACATGTTTTACTTCCTTCCCGTTGTTTAGTAGTTAGTTTATTGTACGTCGTAGGTGTACTATAGCTATACTAATTCGGATTACATCTTGCTATACAAATTCGGCTTTTGCTTTTATTGCTTTTCCTGTCTTTTGCTGGCAGCGTTGTTCGCTCTGTTTGTTGTATCTATGTACCCTCTGCGTCGACCGACCTGTCTAGAATTTGAGAATTTTATATCTAGTGATCTTTACATTGTGATGCGTGTTTCAATCTCTACAGAAGGAGTTATGCCTTTCACGAAGAAGCAGTCGTGTCCAGGAGCACAGGAAGAGTCTTATATCCAATACATCTCCAACCTTGCCTCCAAGGTGTCATTCTCCGATGTCAGGTAAGTTTGTATTTTGGTGTATTTTTATACATTTTTAATTATTCTTAGCTACATTTTAGGCTACGAAAATGTACACGTTATCCTTTAAATTAATTTGACTGGCTTTGAACCGATGTGGGCAGGTTGAACAATGTTTTTAATTAAAATCATATATGTAGAGTTTTTGTTTCAATGGTAGAATGGTCTCAAGCCTAAAGTTAACGGGACGGAAAAACAGTTAACAGGTTGCCTGTGCTCTTAATGGATGTCCCCGATATTTTTTTAATTAAATTCAAAATGCCTTTTGTTAATTTTTAATACTTTTGACAATGTAGGAGCTAGCCCAAAATTTAGAGAAAAGCGTAATTGGTATGGTTAGCGCATAGTTCCAGCGTTTGTTTCGCATTGGAATAAGGTTTTAAAATGTCAAACGATCATATACACTTTTTTGTTCGTCAAAGTTTGAAAGTCATGGACGGCAGGTTATGGTCATCATGATTATTGAACAGTATAATATGTTGTGTATTTTTGAGATATCTCATCAACCATTATAATGGATTTTTGCCTATTTCCCTATCACCTATGAAACTTACTAATAACATGACCAGTAACTAGTAACCAGATCACGTAACGCCTTTAAATATTCATATCCATGCAAACTCATAACGCATAATTTACGTTTTACAACTTCGCAATCATACTATTTTTTTATAAATTGGGAACACGTGGACGATTTTGTAGCATTACTCTACATCCGTCCAAGCATTTCCTGTGCAGTAATATATGTATTTAAACTTTTATTTCATTAAACGAATGAGTAATTATTTTTAGGGTTGTCTAGTTCCTAGCTGTAATAATATAATTAATGGTACATATGTCCTTTCTTGATGAATTAAATCTTGTCAGATTCATGGTATGAATCAATCATGTTACACATATTCAGTTTGACTTGCCACTAATTATATAGTATGTTGTACTGCTGAAAGATGCATACTTGGTAGGCGTATTTTGATTTAATTGACGAGTCTGAGTGATTCAGCAAACTCGTATGGCATGGTTAGGGTCAGAAAATATGGAGGTAATTCTAAAAATTATTATTAAGATTGGCAATGAAAAAGATTGCAATAGCATGCAAAAATGATTACTTCTCCTTTAGGAGTCAGTCAGACAGACAAGGCTAGACTAGACAAGACCAGAATAGAAGGCATTGTTTTTTTTACAAAATGGCACAAATACCTGCTTACCTGGGTTGTGGGCAACTCAGGCGGTGAGGCGAAGGCGAAACATTGCATTGCTTCAAATGGACTCTTGCATTGCCCCGTCATACAAGGTATCTGCTTACAATCAGGAGACAGTATAGCATGATTACGTATTCCATTATCTAGTCTTGTGTGTTGCGTATTACATATACATAAAAGATGGTGGACTAGTTATCGTCACACATATTGTTAAAAGGTATAGAATAACAACCGCTTGTTTAGTTACTTATACTGTTACCAATATGCAATACATTTCATGTTAGGATTGGAATTAATGTCAGTTGAAAGTGTCTTCTGATATCCCTCTGCTGTTGTTTTGGTCACCAAATAAATAATCAAAATGCATTTTTAAATGTAGTGGCTTGAAACACACGGGAATCTGCTAATATATTGCTAACAATGCATACGCCAATGGAATTTGGAATGTCTTTTTACAGATTTCAACTTTAAAAGTAACATTTGTGCGTTAATATAAACATTGCCGTTAGGTAAAATTGAAAAATCCTATTAAAGGAGGCAGCAAAACCTATTAATGTGGTGATGAGCAACGCGCTGGCATTTACTACCGCTAATCAATAGTTTCGACATGTTATTGAAATATTCAACTTGCAAAAATTTCATGTACAACCACGTTTTTTTATTTTAGTCAACTGTTAGTGATGTATTGTTCTACTATTGAACTAATGGTCGTAATATGCACAAACCGACACTATTAAATAATTGAAGCGGAATACAATGATTGAGAAAGGTAAAAATAATGTTTAGAATGTCCGTTGTTCGCAGTCTTAAACTGAGGATTCATCAAAATGTCGTACAAAGACTTAGTAATGTGTGAAAGTAATGCACAAAGATAGATTTTGAATGATATTTTCATGGTCATTGCGGTGTAAGCATTTCACTTTGACAGGATTTTAAGCCTTTAGTGTTAAATTTTGCTCCATCGTTTTTTTTTTCTTGACAAGGTGGAAGTCCGTTGGACAGTCCGAGAATGTCACCCAGTCAGCACTTTGCATTTGCAGCCGTGAAAAGGGCGGGTGATGGTCGACGCTGGTCTGTTGCATCCCTACCATCATCTGGGTATGGAACCACACCTGGAAGTTCTACTGTCTCGGTACCTGTCCTTTTATTTATACTTTTCTTCATCTTCACCACACTTGCTCGATCGTGTGCTATTCTTTCACCTTTTTGTCGTATCAGCATTAACGTTTAAATTAAAACGAGAATGAGCAAGTAGAAAGTAGCACTGCGATGCTCATCATGATCAACACAGAGAGACTCGTGTGTTGTCCATAGGTTTGGATATAATAATGAAATGTGTTTTTCTCTTGTGGTAATTGTTTTTCAGTCTCAGTGTTCCAGCCAGGAAAGACTACATCAGTTAGTTCGTGATGGAGCACAGGCGGCACCAGCTGAAGATCGTGCTGGGCCCCTACCTAGACATTTCTCATCGAATGAAAGCAATCCTAGTCTTGAAGAGGAAGGGCACAGATCACCCTTACTTCGACCTCGATCTCGAAGCTTAAGGTAAAGTACAAAAAAATCTATTTTTTGCTAGACAATTAATTTCGATTACATATACATCATTCATAGCTAATAACAAGCTCCTCTTGCCCATCGGAATTATTTTAAAAACTTTAAATATTCGCATAAATATTATTTTTTAGAAAACGCATATCTGATTAACGACGCATAACGATATACTAAATATCAGTAATTTTCAAAGAATTAGTATTCGGCATGGAAAATAGAATGCTGTAGTTAAAATAATGTCAGGCAGCAGCATTTTCTGTAGGCACAGTACGATAACTTAAAAAAATGCTCAAAATTTGTTTCCATTAATAATGTTGTCAAATAAAAATAACAAATCTTCGATGTATAGTCACCGTGGAATTTTCACATGTGTAGGTAATTTAAATTGCTATACATGTAAATTTTCAATTTTATCCATGGATATTGTTGTATTTTTATCCATGTTGTACACAACTATTATAAGCAGTCATAAAGCTGCTTGACAGAATTTTACATAGTAAGCATGCCATAATGGAGCAAATAATTTCCAGAAAAAGCAAGTTTGTGCAGCTGTTATGTTGTCAGTTAAAGAGGTTTAGCATATCATCAATTTGAATGTTATTATAATATAACAATACTACTATGTACATTAACTAACCTCGTCTTGGGTAAGCTGTACAGTATAGGTAGGTAAGCGCTAAATGAAAAGAACATATTTTAAAAGTACACTGAGTTACAATAATATAAAATTAAACGGCTTGAACGGCTAACATTTAGATTTTAGGTTTAGTTATGCATTTTACATATATATTTGCTACAAAAATAAGTATAACTAGTTATCTATACACTATAAAATGGTAGTACAGTTGGCCATGGCAGAATTATATTGCACAAAATTGCTTAAAATTTTGACAGTGATTAGGAAAACCAAACGGTGAGACTGACAACTGGTGAAACACGATTACTTTAAGTAGTAATTTTAGCCAATGCTAAACGCCATATCATACACACATATTTCACCAATTATGCTACCCAGAACAATTAACCTTTTTGTAAATAACATGCATTTGACGCCAAGACAGTTTTTTGTTTTTGTGCTACACTTTCTTAAATTTGGAGAAAGTTTTGTTTACAGCAACAACAGTGAAAGTGCTCCTTACTCAATTCAATAGATTTCCATAAGTTACACAAATCCAATTGACAAATATTTGTTTACCCAACGAAAACAACTTTTATTTGTCGAAAACAGTATTTCTAAAACCACACGCAACCAAATTCTCTAGTGGTTACAAACCATAATGGTGCTATCGACTTTCATTAGAAAAAAGTACAAGAAAAGATAAGAGAGATATCTAACAATAATATGTTTGGTGTTGTGCTCCGTTTTTCTTAATAGTTGTCACTTTTTCGCACATTGCCCCAAGGTCCTCTTGTACATCTTGTTTTAATGTTGTTCATGCTGGCAACATGAGCACTTTTTCTTTCTTTTATCTTCTGCAAGCACATTGAACGGTTATTTTTAAGTGTCCCTGCTGAATATGTCCCTATGTCCATTGTTATCTTGTTGTTTTATGCAATTAAATTAAAATACAGCCACTCTTGATAGTAGTTGTAAATAAAATGACACACCTTCGAATTTGTTTTGCGTTTGTAAGCTACGACGTGGGCTGCTATTTGTCTATTACTTTTACAAGAACGATGAGACTGAGAACGGCTAATGAAGAAAGCACTTTGAGCATTAAAAGGCTTTTTATTAAAACCGCTAAGGTTTTAATAACAGCTTAAACTTCAGAATGAGGGTTGAATTGTTTCACCCGCTCTTGTGTAAAACCGTCGTAAAAACTGCGACATGAATGTGGTGTCGGTGTCGTAAACGGGAGAATATTTTATTGTAAGGTTTCTGTCGTAAATTTTGATTCAGCACTCAAAGAGCCGTACTTGTGCCTACAACTAACCCTAAAACAATGAAACGAAGCAAAACAGCAAGCTCACAGAAGTAAGCAATAAAGTTAAAAAATATTTGTTATATTCGATTTTAGCTGTCTGTCCTTGTCCTATTCACACTTAACCTATAAATCAAACTTTAAAGCGTCCAGGCTGAGACTGCTAGTGTAAAACTATTAGTAATTCAATATATAAAGAATTAATGTAGGTGTAAACGTCAATAAAAAATAACGACGTACGAAAAAGCTTTAATTGCATTCTAGGAAAATTTTACGTCAGTGACCAACGCGCAACGGAGCAAGAAATATTACAAAAACTTTACGATATGAAATATTTACTATAGTCTATGATTCGTTGTGAAGCTGACAACCGACAACCGCACACCACCTACACGAACTTTTTACTATAATTTTCCCCTTCACATAAGTAAAATGAACATGATAGATAATAACAATAATATGAACTGATCATTTCCCGTCCTTTCTCCTCTTTCTCTCCATTATCATCTTTTCAGTTGTTTCGAATTTGAACTGTATGAACATATTTACGTAACGTACATACATACGAAGCACAATATGTACTGCGTTACAACCACGCTTCTAAAAGAGGAAAGAAGTTCTAAAAGATCATCAGAAGAGAAGGACACAACACAATGTGAAAAGACGCCGTACACAATTCCTTATTTTATTTTATTATGTTCTTCTGTGCCCATTGTCAGGGGCTTTTTATTGTGCTGGGTGAAGATTGTCTACCATCTTTTCCTTTTAGTCTTCCTAGGTTTCACACGTCTTCGCGATGACAGGAAAGGCACGACAATGTACAGCGAATGAAACAAAAAGCTTCTGGCTATTTACGAGTCTATTGTATCTGAAAGTCCTTGTCCTTTTGTTACTCCCGCCTTGTTTTTTGTCCATTCAACATTTTAATAGCACTATCTCCCATACCACACATGTACATCTAATAAAGGAAGTTTTTGTAGTCAAAAATAACTTGTACTTGCATTCGCATTCAAGTTTCATACATTCAAGCGGTGTCAAGGAAATGCATAATCCAAATGGATGCTCTCTCTTTCTTGTGAAGTCTCTTTCTAATGTAATTGATTATTAGATTTTTCTATTATTTTACGTATACCATACAAAAATGTCAAAAACGAAGAAATTGCTTTAACAACCAAGTCCACTCACAAAAAGACAGGTTGACAGGGTATGTACTAATGTACTTTAGTGCAGTCTTTTCAACAAAAACAACCGCCCACCCGTTATATAACAGCATCACCAGCAAAATCTTTTCTTTTCTTTATGAGGCATTGCGTCACCCGAATTGATTTTGCTCTCTCATTTCACTTTCTTTTTGTAAAAAATGAACAAAGGAAAGAAATTTGTTTCTTAATGTACAGATGTAACAAAAGTAACGTTGGTACGAAAAGATTACAAATGAAAAATAAGAATAAGAGTAATATAATATGACAAATTTTCTCTTTTTCCCTTTCCGTTTTCCTGTATACCCTTTTTGTGTGCAAAGTGCATACATAGTGATGAGATGACTTAATGTTTTCACTTTCACCCAGCGAAACATACGTACACCACTTGACTACCTAAATATATTTACTTTCCACTACGCACGAGATGTAACGAGACCGTCGTTTAGATGTCCAATTATTATTTACTACTACTTGTACTGCTACCACACAACTACTGCTACTACTACTACCACTACCATTGTTTAATACCGCTACTACTACTGCTACTACTACTTAACAAAAACAACTTCCTACTTCAATACGATAATACTATTACTAGGCAACTTGAAACTTTTTAATGTACGTATGAAACTACATACTTAGTGCATATGTACATGGTTAGAGTGATTTTTATTTTGATACTTCTATCTCTGTGTAATCATGTAATATTATGTGCGTTTCTTCTAATTTTTCTACTTTTACGATTGATTCACGCTGCTCACAGTTTGGCATGGCTATGCATTGCTACATTAGAGTAAGACGGATATTATCTCTATCTATTTATTCTATAAATACATATAAATAAAAGATTTAATATAAAATATGTACCTTATTATATATATATTATATTTACCAAGAATTTTTTATAAATTGTAATATATACATGTATACATTACTTTCTACTATCATTTCTTGTCGTTTCTTGCATAGAAGTTTCTTACTTTTTTATTCATTTCGCGTGTACCATGTTGTAGACAAGTAATGGGATGAGATCCTGGAGCTGCTCTCTTTGGCTACGTAATTGACGGAAATTTTCTTGAGTTCCACTTCAAAGTTTCTTTGAGGAAAAAATTCTTAAGTTCATGGCATAGTGTACACAAAGTTAGTGTATATTATGACGATCTCTTACGGACGGATGAAATTATGCATTTGTTTTGCAGTAATAACATGCTTCCTTTGCAACTGTATGTACCTTTATGATTATGCAGTAACATTAGAAATTTAACGCTTAGCGTTTGTATTTATTTTCGTTTCTCTAAAAAAAAGCAGTTAAGCTACAAGTGAAAGAGAATCAGTACTTTTCAGCAATATATATTTCTTTGAAATAACATAAAAGTAGACGACACCTCATGGTCATTGATATCAGCTTGGGATCCATTTCATTTGAGTAGACATTTATTTATATATACATTATGCATTTGCGAAAGAAATAAGTAAAAGTTTATTCTAGAAGAATTTCTTTCGTCAACAGTTTCTTTTGTGCGTGTGATAAGGAAGCTGTTGAGTACTATTGTAATAATTAGTATTGTCAAAATGCTTTATGTGTGTTATGTTCTATAAGAATAAGCTTTTGACGATGGAAATGTTTTTATTTAAAAATTGCAGCAGTCCAATTCGCTCACCAGTGATTGAAAACGAGATAGTATTGATGAACACAATGTACAAAGAACGATTCCCCAAGGTATTGTAGTACAAATTGTTTTGTTTGCTAATTTATGTGATTGATTTTAGTGTAACTTTTAATAAGTTTTCCTTGCATCTATGTACAACAATCGATAGCCGTATTAATTAAACATTTATTAAATAATAATAAAGGCAACTCACCAAATGGAAGAAAAACTTCAGGGTTTCATTGACGAAAACCAAACGCTGGAAAGTATGGGAGGTTGTGAAAAACTCAGTCCTGACTGCATTGCGGGTAAACATAATTTACCTTAGACGAACGAACGAAATACATTGTACCCTCTCATGCTTAGAAATGCAGATATGCTAATCTAAAAAATAAACCTTTGTCCATTTCCCTTGCCGTAGAATTACAGCAAGAATTGAATACTCATGGTAAAGAGGCAAGCGCATGTACCTCTGGTGACGGTGGCGCCAGTACTTCGAAAAGTTCTAGTGGAGCATGTGAAGTTCTGGATAAAAATAAAACAAAATTGCCCTCCGAGCAGGATTTCGAAGTGGTGAAGCTAATCTCTAACGGGGCGTATGGGGCTGTCTACTTGGTCCGTCATCGAGACAGTCGTCAGCGTTATGCGATGAAAAAAATCAATAAACAAAATTTGATGTTACGCAATCAAGTGGAGCAAGTGTTTGCGGAAAGAGATATAATGAGTTTTACTGACAATCCTTTTGTTGTTAGCATGATATGCAGCTTTGAAACTCGCGTAAGCATACTTATATTATGTGATATACCTTAAGTACGTTTGCGTACTTATCGTGGCGAAATTTTTGTTTAGAAACACCTATGCCTGGTCATGGAATATGTTGAAGGAGGAGATTGTGCTACGCTATTAAAAAATATGGGCCCTCTGCCTCCAGAAATGGCGAGATTTTATTTTGCTGAAACGGTGCTTGCTGTGGAGTATCTTCATAGCTACGGAATTGTTCACAGAGATCTCAAACCTGACAAGTAAGGATTCGCTTTTGTTGTTGATATTTAGGTAGCGCAGTATTTTTGGTTTAGGCTGGAACCTTTATTTCAGTTGGAATGACCAGAGGCGCCAAAATGTTAAAATAGAGAGGTTTATAAAATATGGATCAAGGATTAAATATATAAATATATTTATTAACATAGTCTGAGAATATATATTAAGATTATGTTAAAAAATATCTCCCAAGCCCTTCTCTGGTTAATGAAACATTTTGACGAAATTTGAGATAAATATTTACACATATTGCACATCGCGTGTACGTTTTCGGCTCTATTCAGCTTTCGAAAGTCTGATACGCTACCTGATTTACCGTTATAGTGCTGTTTTTATTCAACACAAATGGGTTAAATTATAAGATTAAATTTGCTGTTTCTCTCTCTCTCTCTCTCTTTAGTCTCTTAATTACTGCGCTAGGACACATTAAGCTAACGGATTTTGGTCTGAGTAAAGTTGGGCTAATGTCATGTAAGTTTATCTTATTTCGATGTCATCAAATGTAAAAGAAGTAGATTATGTGCAATCAGATATTAAAAACATTTTGAATGCTTACTTTGGTTATTGCAGTGGCAACGAATCTCTACGAAGGCTTTATTGATCGTGAAACTAGACAATTTTCAGACAAGCAAGTATTTGGAACGCCTGAATATATTGCACCTGAAGTTATTCTTAGACAAGGTTATGGAAAACCAGTGGACTGGTGGGCTATGGGGATAATTTTGTACGAGTTTATTATAGGATGCGTACCGTTTTTTGGAGAAACTCCGGAGGAACTTTTTGCTCATACTGTTAATGGTGACAATCAACTGTTTTTGTCTGACTACATCATTAAAAGTTTGTACGGACTATGAATTTTTACGTAATATATTTGTTTTACAATTTAGATGACATAGAGTGGCCACCAGATGATGAATGGCCTGTGTCGATGGAAACCAAGGATATTATTTCATCTTTATTGCAACACAATCCAAGGGATAGATTAGGAACTGCCGCAGCACAGGAAGTAAAAGATCATCCATACTTTGATGGCGTTGACTGGAATTCTTTACTAAGACAGAAGGTCGAATTTGTACCTACATTAGAGAATGATGAAGACACGTCTTATTTTGACAGTAAGCTATATCATTTAAAAAAAGGGTTGACTCTGAGGCTTTGTATGTTTAAGTTTCGTTTGTACTTACAGCTCGAACCGATCGTTATCAGCATGATCTGGACGTTGATACGGATGATACAGACGACTCTCCTCTTTTTGGTTTTTCGTCTTGCTCTCATCGTTACAGAAAATCACAGACTCGTACACGGTTGGCAGAAGAGTCTTTCGATCGCCAAGATTCGAGTGGAACAGCTAGTGATTGGTCAACACAATCAACGGGAAACACAACTAACGATAAAACTTCTCAGTCATCCAAAAGCAACAGTGGAGCATTCACGTCAGCGGAGTTGCCACCAACGAAGATCATTGAATCTGTGGGAAAGGTTACCTTACCCAGTTTAACGAGACAGAGCAGTGACACCACCCCGGTTGCCACGCCAGTCACACATCTTAGTACCCCAGAGTCATCTCAAACTGAAAGTGAAGATATATCGCCGCAGCTCACCCGCCGACGAAGGGCTCACAGGGATGTATTACCGCGTTTCTCCATTTCTTCATCGAGTCCTTTCACCATGTCGTCTGAAATTAAGCATTTTAATCTGTCGTCCAACTCAAGCATAAAAATAGATTTGTCATGCAAAACTCCAGAGACGTCATCAGGTGCAACGGTACTGGTTCCTATACATCAGTCAACACCAAAGTCAACTGAGAAAAGTGTTGAAAAAGATGGAGCCTCTTCGTCGACAAGAAATGTTGTCAAGAGCGCTTCCGCGGTTGGCCTATCCTTGCAGATTCCTACCGATGATGTCCCATCATTTATGATATCCACTCAAGCTGTTCAGTCGCCCGGCGGCTCAAGTACTGCGAGCTCGCGCGATACTTCACCCTGTCGAGAGCTTTCACCACTTATAAATAGCCTCAAGCCACCGATTATTTTAAGGAAAGGACCACAAGGTTTAGGATTCACTTTGAGAGCTATCAGGGTTTACTTTGGTGATACAAACGTGTATACGGTTCAGCATATTGTGAAGGAAGTCACGGAGGGTAGTCCTGCATTTGAAGCTGGTTTAAGGCCGGGTGATCTCATAACTCAAGTAAGTTGTGAATACATGCATGATTTATCGAGTACATTCAAAGACAATTTCCATTTTTTCTCCTTTCCGTACTAATATACTGAATGTGAATAATAAATTAGGTGAACGGAGAGCCAACCCAGGGGCTACTTCATACTCAAGTTTTGCATCTACTTATGGGAGGGGAACAAATAACTTTGCGAGCAACACCTTTGGAAAATACCTCCATCCGCTCTGGGGGAAGGAAACGGGAACCGGGGCAATCAAAAATGGCAAAAACGCCATTGATAAAGGGACGGAAAAGTAAAAAAGATAGTGTTGAAAAACGGCGAAAATCTTTATTCTTGAAGACATTGGCCGGGAAAAGAACTCCAGCTGAAATTCAGCAATTAAAGCTAACATTGGGAAATACTTCCATGGCACCTAGTCGCAGTTTTCAGTCATTAGCCAAATCTGCTGACAATGTTCAGCAGCAACCCAGTTTACCAGGTTCCCCCACAAAGACTCGGTCCTCGCAATCACCACCATTGCCAAGAATATTTTCTCTATCCGATTCACCCCACTCAACAGCCAACTCATCTCCTTCTAGCTCACCTGGATCATCCCTTCCTGACAGTCCAGCCACCCTTGGGCCTAGTGCACTTCTAGGACCCCATTTTCAGCGTCCGTCCAGTCTTCATGGCTTAAAACATAAACTTCATCATCACACCTCGAGTAAGAGCATTCATTCACCAAATCGTCGCAAATCAGTTGGTCATATTCCATTAAGTCCTTTGGCACGTACTCCCTCCCCGTCTCCAATTTCCTCGTCACCAACGAGATCTCCAAGTCCACTTGCTGTAAATTCAAATGTGCAGGCAGTTGCTGGTGTTTCGTTTGCAAATACATCTTCACTCTCACCTGCATCTGTTGCAGCAAAGAAGCCATTCAGTCGAACGAAAAACGCTGAACCTGGATCACCCCTTCTTCGTCGAGCGTTATCACCTGATCGTCATCACCCAAGGCCGACTGAGGTAAAAGCAATATCTCCCCTTTGTAATCCCGCTCCTAAAGTTACTATTTCATCTCCTCCAAAAGTCACGATAACATCTCAACCGCATGGAAGTATTATTACAAAATCATCCACAACTGTAAGCACTGTATCAGGCAGTTTGGTTTCAGAAGCATTACGAAGAAGTCGTAAAGACGGTAGGGTTGAAATTAGTGACTGTGATTTGAACAAAGGTGGCTCAGGAGCTAGTGGCTCTCACTCTGAGTCATCCCCCCTAGTTCCCTCCACTAGCAGTCTTTCAACCGTGAGCATGGCATTGCCTCGAATCGCAGAAGAAAAGGATTCTCCCAAAGATGATTCATCATCATTGGAAGAGCAACAGCAAGCTACTGGCACTGGAATTATTTCAAAGATTGACTTAAAATCTGCAGATGCGGCTTTTAACTCTAAGCCTATTATAGCTAGTGCTGCTTCAACAACAGTACCAGGTTGTGACAGAATGGGAAAACCACTGCAGTCATCATCTTCAACGAATCAAACTCAAACTAACAAGTAGATAACTTTTAAAGTATTCAAACCTCTCGTTTGTTTACCCTAAATTATTTATTGAGTGTCATTCGGTCACATGCGGTTTTAAAAAAAATAAAACAAAACCTCCTTTTTATGAAGACATTGTGGTAGCTTTCGGTATACGATTTGTGTTGATGATGATAGATGGTTAACCTGAAAATGTTAAAAATTGCCAATATTGTATCTGAACGTACGTACAGTGATCTCGGATCGCTTTTATTAAATATTTATTGCAAAAACTAGAAACTGCTGTTTCAAGTAGTAATTGATTTGTAAGATGTAATGAGTGTTGTTATTAATACTTAGGTAACGGTGCTTTTAGTCCACTGGAATAGTTTAATTTGTAAGGTAGCCAAGGAACGCCTTTGTAAATTATTCGTAGGTGTAGATAAAAACATGTATGTAGAAAGTCGATTTACTTCGCATTATATAATTATAAAAATTAAAGCATGTGAACACATACAGACAAGGGAAATAATTAATGTACTTCATTTCCAGAATTAATAAGATGTAAGTGCATATACTACTTCTCGATATTCCCAAGTATGGAGAATTTCTAGCTAGTTAACTATATTTTTTGTTTAGAACAGAGAATATTTTTCTCGTTTCAAAAATTTTATCGCGTAGCATTAGTTTTTCAGACTCGGTAGGTTAATTTGTTTTTCTCCACTATACTGGAAAGGGAATGGATATGGAAACGCTATGAAATCGCAAATTGTAAGGCTGGGATAAGTAGTATTTTTTAGTTTTTGCTTAGATATTTCTTACAAGGAAATAGCTCGTTTCTTGTGACTCTTGTGAGACACTTTTTTTCTAACAAATATCTCCGTCACTTATTTACAATTGCTTGATACTAAACATTGTATTATTAGTTGTTAGTTGCCGTTTCATTTGTAAATAGATTTTGTAGTAGAGAAAACCTATCAGAATAACAATAAACCAATTGTATATATAAAATAAAACAATGAACTCTGGGTTCAACGGATCTATGTACTCACCAGTTTATTTCTCTTTAACAATCTTTTTTCTCGCTTCTTGCGTTATACCGTGTATCGACTACTTTGTGCTAATCTACTTAAATTTAAAACTCCTGGGACATTTTATTTTTTATATGCAAACGGATTGTGTATTTCAATGAGTCGTCCTATCAGTCTTTGCAGGCGTTGTAGATTTCTAGAAAAACGTGCATTTACAAGCGTACTACAGTGTTAATTAATTATGTACCTTGTAGTGTAATATCGTATGGTGGCTGTGGGTGCTGAATATATAACTTCAATGACTTTATATCCAAGAATTTGAACTAGCATGGTTTCAAAGATCGCTCGATGTGTGGAGCCAAAAAATACGGGGAAATTGGTTATGCATTTTCTGTTATTAGCCACATTTTGTTAGTACAATCTTGAAACGTAATCAGTAAAAAGACATTCACTAGGCATTGATTGCAATAATACTGACTCTAAGACAAACTATCGGTAATACAAGTAACTACATCTGCTTGAATAAAATAAAATTCGCAGCTACCGAAATTTTTACTGTGCCGAAAACAATCTCCGCTAAACAACATGAATTGTACCACTTGTAGCACGCTTTTAATTTACCTAGTGAATTTTTATTAGACTTTAAAATTACCTTAGCCAGCTAACTAGTTACGACGAAAAAAGTGTATATACATATTACCTCTGAACTCTCTTACTGTAAATTTAAAATTATATCACATCACTTTGTTGATGGGAAACCGTAATTTAAAAATAAAACTTCTTGAGCAGTTATACACCTATATCAGTAGTATAATGTAATGCTGAAAAAGTTTAAATGAAAGAATAATAAAATTTAATAATTAATTAATGTTAATATCATAGTTTGAGCTCAAGTTGAAGCAAAATATGTATGATTGTTTCCAATGTTATGCACATGCTATTCTATTTTTCAACTGCATCTCTGCGTGGTTCATTATTGACTTTATGCGCCATTTGATAAATATCATTTAACATAAATATGAAGCATTAAAGGCGACAAGACAATATTTTTATTGAAATTGTATCCTGCTACTTAAAAAGAAACCATCGACATTTCCTAACCATTAAGTAAAATAGCATTATCATCACAAGATCGCGTCATTCCTGTGGATTCTTTGTTGCGAGCTCTAGCTCTTCTGGTGTCCAAGACAGTACGGATGGGGTGACTCACAACTACAACAACACAACCACAAGTCAATAATATCTTCGGCATGTTACAGTTATTCCGCCGACAGAGACAGGTTTACTATTCTGCCACAACAACAGTAGGAATGGTAATGGTATAACCGAGGCGCAAAAAAGAACTTCACATTGGCTCCATTTGATTCCATGCCTAGTAGTAAGCAACGCAGTAACAATATTATTATCCAGCTCAAGCTCAGATTGTACCTTTTGCTGTGCTGAAGCAACAGCAGCTGAGATGTTGATAAAAAAGTTCCTTACCACAACAATAACAAGATAATACAATTCGGTTGTAGTCGTTTTTTCATGGTATCCAGTCTTCTCCAAACTAAAGAATTCCCGATTATTCACATTCTGAGCTTTCTAACCAGCCTAGCATCGAACATTCCATTCGGGTGTACAAAATGTTTCGCTTGGTTTAAAAAACTTTCTGACATTCGCATCCGCCTGGCAAGCCAAAGAAAACGAAAACACCAAAGACAAAACTGATATATTATATAGTTTCTCTCCATGGATTTACTAGTAGCTCTAGCTCGAAAAAGACAGTAGGAAGAAATTGAAAATAACCGATTATCTCTGATACTAATATTACCAAATTTGAGTGAGCATCCATGGGAAATTTGGAAACTGTCAGTTAATTTTTAATTGAGGATAGATTAGAAATTCGAATTTTTAGAACATGACGCAGAGTAAAGAAAGTAATGACAAGAGAAAATGACAGACATAATTGTAGGACCTCAGTTCCTTTATATTGGCGTTTAAGGCGTTTTGGTTTTAAAAATATTTCTTATTTTGCATGTCCAATTAGTTTGTTCTTGGTTTCGGACGAAGTTGTTAAAAGAGCACCGAATAAAGGTTGATCTTAATGAATTATAACATATCTATTAGTTTTTTCTATATATTTGTTCCTGTAACGTCTTAAATGAAACAATTAGCAGCTGACAACCTAAGGGCAACTCTTAAATACTCTTTGAAATGGATCTGTAATCATAAATAGAAAAATTAGGATAGGATATGTACAACAAGTCATAAATAAATGACTTTAGTTTTTATAAATATACCGTGAAAAATTAATATTTTTGTACTTTTATATATTCACAAATTAAAAAAGACTTGATTTAGACTAAAGTTGAACAACTTGCTGCTTAAAATGCCTTACAATAATATCGAGTGACTAGACCCCATTTTTTATTTAGACTATATAAGTTTTTATGAGATTGTGTAGTCATAAAAAGTAAATATTGTAAATAAACGACTAATTTGGAGTTAAAGACAATGTAAAAATACTAAACCTGCAGTAAAGTACATGTGATTTTTTCTCCATCTAATTGTAAAATACGAATGAACAGCAATAGTCCCAACATTCTGTGTGGTGTATGCAATATACAATTCAAACTTGTGGTTTCATGTAAATATGGTAAGACGTTGTGAATATCAAAACATTTATTGTATTTGTACTTTCTAATTTTCCTCTATGTTTATTTTCACTGTGCTATACAATTTGTTTTAGGGAATTATGGCAGTAACCATTTTTATAGTTAATTTGTTGCTAACAACGTTATCCACTGCGTACGGGGAGATACAGACGGATGATGTTCTGATTGTGAATGGTAATTCAAAATAATTGAGTTTTTATGTATTTTAATTGGCGTACACGTATCTGTCAATGAAGGACATATTTTATGCTTGGTAGAAGTCGAGTTTACCTCCGTTCCATCCAACGTAACTGTGGTTGAAGGTGAAAGAGCGCTGCTCAATTGCTCTGCCAAGCTTACGTCCCTTCCTCACAAGCTAGTATGGTTTGCTAAACCAAATAGAGAAATAACTCCTGATGATCGTTTGGAGATACTTTCCGATGGCCCACTGGTATTCCACACTGTTCAAAAGGATGATGAAGGATTTTACCAATGCTCAGTCAAATTAAATGACACAAACAACTCTAAGGCTAAAAATACGCATTGGGCTTATCTAAAAGTTCATGGTTAGTAGTATAGTATATGTTTATGTATATTTGTATGATTGTATGTGTACGATCCTTACAATTTAATGAGTATTTTGTAGCAGTCCATATCAATCTATCTGTAATCTGTACTTTTAGTGCCGGTAGCGGTGTTAAAGCACACTACAAATAGTTCAGTCCCGTGGGGTAGCTGGTTTGAAGCCGAGTGTGAAGTTACAGGGGACCCATTGCCTTCCGTGCAATGGATGTTGGATGGAAAATATGTATGGCATTGCACTTGTAATTTCGTTAAACAGTAGGAAAATTAACACTTCCAGCTTAACTTTAATTCTATCATTTGAATAGGTCGGCAATGAGGCTGAACATATTGTCCAAACAGTAGTGGATGTACGGCAACACAAAATTTACCCTGTAATTATACATCTTTCTTAAAACAGAATTTTTTAATATGGAAACATTACTTTTTAGGAAAAACCTCCACCGGACCAGAGACGACATTTTATTCCTAAAGTAATGTCGTCATTAAGGATTACCAATGCAACGGCATCTCGCAAAATAGCATGTGAAGCTTTTAATGATGTGATTACTGGAACTGTTTTTAAAACAAAGGAGTTTAACTTGAGAGTTATAAACATGCCATCGCCAACCCAGGATGACGATTTGAAATTTAGAGAACCACCTTCTGGTCAATGTGCATATTACAATGGCAAAATATGTAGCGCCCACATTCACCGTCAGTTTTGGATAAATAACACCCATGGAAATGCTGGTGGAGTTGTAAATGAGCAAATTACGTATGGTTTGTGGAATGAAATCGTATCTGGTCTCTCAGAACCATGTAGAACTCCGGCTGAAGTATATAACCATAACTAAATTTTTGTTTAAGTTTCAATATAGCCAACAGTGTTTTAAAGTGTTTGTGGACGTGGTTGGTTTTTTTTAGAAATTGTTGTGTACGTATGCATTTCCCAAATGCTTGCTGAAAGGAGGATGGGATCCTGTTCCATTGCCGTTATGTTATGAAGATTGTGTAGCTGTCAAGGACGCATTTTGCTACCGAGAATGGGCAGTAATTGAAGATAACAATCATAGAGGCATTAGTTTCACGTCCAGAGGTCATTTTCGTCTTCCTGACTGTCACACACTTCCAAGAATTAACGACACATCGTCTCCATGTTCTCATGCTAAGCTGACAGAAATGTTGCCGGAAGAAATTACTTGTCAGTATTTTTTACTATGTAATAATTACTTTTAAGATCTTGTTATGTATTATAAAATGTATGTAATTCTTTTATTTTATTCAGATGATTGTATTAAAGGACGAGGTCGGTACTATCAAGGTTCTATTAACGTGACGAAAACTGGGATATCTTGTCAAAGGTGGGACAGTGAAACACCTCATTCACATGATCGACCCCCAGCCGTTTTTCCTGAAATTCATAATGCAGAAAACTACTGTAGAAACGCTGGAGGTGAGGAGCCCCGACCTTGGTGTTACACTACCGACCCTTATATTCGTTGGCAGCATTGTGACATCCCATTATGTGGTAATTAACTTTTTATAAAATGTAATAAAATGGTCTTGAACAGTATACTAAACTAAATTACTCCGTTTCCAGAAAATGAGACAACTACAAGTGAATACCAAGAGGTGGAAGAAATCAGTGAAACTCCCATTCGTAAATTTGACATCGCAACGCTAATACAATCACAGGAATTTTTTTTCTTTGTTGGAATAGCAGTTATTGTGTTGATTTCTCTAATTATTATGTGCGCTGCATGTGCTGCATCGACTAAAAAGAAACCACGACGTCCACCCGGATATGATAGAGCTGCCACCCAAGTATGTATAATACGTATCTACATAATTTGTTTTGCTGTTTAAAAAATTAAATATACTATATTCGACTAATGCCAATCATCTAATGCTTTTTACTTTTCAGGAGGTAGAAATTGATTTGGATAAACTTGGCAGTAATGCATCGTATCATCGGCATGGAATTAGTCTTAATCCAAAACTGGAAAAATTGGAGTATCCTCGCAATGACATCATATATATTCGTGATCTTGGTCAAGGAGCATTTGGTCGTGTATTCCAGGTGTGATGATAATTATTTTCATTTAAGGGAAAGGTACTTTGATTATTTACATAATTCGAATTCTCTACGAGTTGATATGACTGTTTCACATAGGCCAAGGTTCCAGGACTAAGGAAAGGGGAAGAATTTACAATGGTTGCAGTGAAGATGCTGAAAGAGGAAGCCACTGAGGACCTACAGGCAGATTTTGAAAGAGAAGCTTGTCTTTTGGTTGAATTTGATCACCCAAACATTGTCAAACTATTGGCTGTTTGCGCTATTGGAAAACCCATGTGTCTTCTTCTTGAGTACATGGGTTCTGGAGATTTGAATGAGTTCCTTCGATCATGTTCACCTTCTAATTATCGTACTATAAACACTATATCTTCTAACGGAGATGTTTGGCGGGATACTCGTCTGTCTCATAGGGAAATGCTAGGGATCGCTAGACAAGTCTCTGCGGGAATGGTTTATCTCTCTGACAGATCATTTGTTCATCGAGATTTGGCGACGCGAAACTGTTTGATTGACGAAAATATGGTTGTTAAGATTGCAGATTTTGGACTTTCGCAAAAAATTTATTTACAGGTTAGTTACGAATAAATTTTATTTATTGTCATGAAATATGAGCAAGTATCAAGTCATTTCAAATATTAAATATTATATGTTGTTATATATGTATAAAATAGGATTATTATAAAGGACATGAAGACGATGCCATTCCTATTCGTTGGATGCCACTAGAAAGCATATTATTTAACAAGTACACAATTGAATCTGACATTTGGGCGTTTGGAGTTTGTATGTGGGAGATTTTTTCTTTTGCTCTCCAGCCTTATTATGGAATGACCCATGAGGAAGTTGTAAAATATATTAAGGACGGAAATGTTCTGCAGCCGCCCGACAATTGTCCTGTTAGAGTGTATGAACTCATGAAAATGTGCTTACGTGCACAACCTGCTGACAGGCCTTCATTTAGAAGTATTTTGCAAATAATTGAAGATGTAATCAATGACATGGATAGATTACAAGCTACATCATCTGCCAGATCATCGTCCCAACAACTCTGGCCAAACCCACACTAATATTGAATAGTTCATTTGAAGTACACCGGTCATTATTGATCTCCTCAACTTTGTACAATAATATACACTCATACGTATATTATTGTACTGTTGAAATAGCTATACTTTCCCTGTGAATATCAATCTGGTAGGTTTTAGGTCTATACGATCGTATACAACTCTACATATTTTTTGTACATTTTGTGCGTACATAAATGTATAATAATTTATGTAAAAATCGCTAGTCTTTTTTTCTATAGAAGTAGATATGTATATGCAAAGTTTGTATTTCATAATGTTACAGCTTTCAAGACTGAAATTTAGATGTAATGCCAATGTACTTTTTTATACTCGGTTAAGTTAACGTCTTAAAAAGTTTATTATCAATAATGCTTTTTTTATCTACTGAAACACTACATATTAAACTGACGATAATTTGTTTTATACATTAGCCTCACGTTTTGTGTTAGCATGGTATTTTTTAAAATGTTAAATGTTCGTTTACTGTTACATTATAACAATATTGCAATTCATATTTATTTTCTAAATGATTACAACATTACATTTTGCATTTAAAGTTGAGAAATTAGGGATAAGGAAATCTTTAAAGTATTTATACACATATTGTTTAAATAAATAATAAGCTCTCAGATAAAAACAGTTGCCAAAAATAATGTTGCCCCTTTTTATCTTAAATAAATAAATTGTAATTTCTTACTATTTTGTAAGGAGACTCAATGTAATACTAACGCAATTGCCAAATAATATAATTGCAAATGATTCATGAGGACGTGTTTAATATACAAAATGTTTTGTGCATTCATCATGCGTACATCAATCGAATTTTGTGCATTCTACCAACCAATGGTCTTCCAACTTAAACATTTCCGAGTTGAGTTGAATGGATATTTTCTAGCATTTTACGTCGTTACGTGTGCTCGTGTTATGTTATCTCATATTTTGTAAAATAAATGAATTTTCACAGAATAAGGTAAAACTGATTGCATGTACCTGATAAGCCTGGACAAAGCATAGCGCTTTATGTATAGTTCATACGGTGTAGAGCATTATACTCACATTTTTGCCAACTTTCATTTCATTCATTTGGTAACGATTTCGGTAGACTGTACAACGACGTCCACTACACCTAAAGTTCATTTTATTTTAGAAAAGAAACCACTACTATCCGGGGAGACGTAACGATAGACTAAATCGAAGTAGAGGAATGATGTTTAGCATAAAAGATTGGCGTCGAAAT
>JAHZNB010007392.1:0-26355 GCA_027744295.1 Callyntrura guangdongensis | reverse complement strand
CGGGGTTGAAATGAATGTTTTGACTTAAATAAGGTTCTAAGGTACCTATTTTGACCAGTGGCACCAACGGATTCGCGTAGTTGCATGTTGACTTACCTTGTTAGTATTAACTTACCTTGATTAGGGTAAGCCTGCAATATTTTCTCAATTTAAACGTTCTGCGTTGCAGTAAATTGTTTGATGAATAATAAATGTCCAAGCAATACCAATAGAAGTGGTGGCTACGTTGCAACACTTTACAAAAATTCGATAAAAAGTTTATAACCAGACGGATGCTCACTCGATAACTTCCGCAAATATGCAATTAAACTACCAAGATTATTTTTTTAAGTTCCTTTAATTTGGTTTCGGCAATAAACCCATGTAGTGTTTCAGGGAATTCTGGTTCAATTTTCTTTTGTAACCAGTTCGTAGGAATATGATAACTGAAATCATTACTAGTATATACAATTGTACTCTGAAGTTTAGTCATGCAGATTATTGCAAACAATTCAAATTGTAACGGGAGAATCCAGGTCAGCAATGGTTAGTCAAACGAATTATTGTTATGTGCCTATCATTGCGTACAATAATTGCAAAAATTACATCAGAATTGCATTAGTTTAGGGGTATGTAGTTTTGGTACGTGCACTAGCGCTTACGGCAAGTTGTTGCCAAGATGATTGAAACCAGCAAATAGTATACGGTAAAGAGTATTGTTATATCCTCGTCCGCATAAATACTGGAGGTGTCCTTGCCTACCATGCCTGATTTTGCACTTCAAAAGTTTTCAAGTGGAAGCAATAATAGAAAGGAGAAAGTAGCGACATAAATATAGCAACCTTCATGTCAGAAAAATGAATCCCTCAGAAAGAACTTTAAGAAACCAAACAGTAAATATTCACATATTTACCGTTGAAAATCTCAACTTTGCATTAAAACCAGTAATAACAAACCACCATTTGAAATAGATTTCCTGCACCACCTCCTTCTCTTTCTATCCGACAACATACTTTTACAAAAGCCAGCAATCTGTCCATGGCATTAAATCACTCTGCGTTATGTTTTCTCAGAAGAATGTATAAGTTTTCTGTAGTCACTCTATTATTGGCAGAGGAAATTTCAGATTTTCCATTATCGTACGATGAAATCGCCACATTACTGCACAAATTTTCATGAATTAGCGTGGCTTTGACAAATCCTTGCACTCACTGGCCTACCCATTAACTTGAACCTCACTCCGTTTTTTGCTTATACTTTATCTTGGTTTTTGATTAGCACCTCCCTTTTGTTTACTTCACTTTGTTCTATTTACACAATATTGATAAATTTCAAATCGATTTTTTTGATAAGTTGCTGGGGCTAAACTAAACTTGAGCTAGTGCGTGATGCTTACGTGGGTGGGTCCATTGACGCATTGCTTTATGTTCTCATGATTTGAGATTTTTTGTAAACAACTTCTGGTCATTTTGAAAATATATTTATAAAGACGGTCTTTAATGTAAATGAATGCAATTTCTACTATTACTATTTAGGCAATACTATTTCGAGGAGTATTGCCTAATCAAGGCATAAAAGCAACAAGCAGTACGGAAAGAAAAAGGGTTTGCATACCAGCGTGTTGCCATTCGTGTAAATATTTAATAATTCTTCATTTCCCTAGTAATGCTTATTATGAAACGGCTAAAAATTGTGAAGACATATGGCAATTGTGAATAATTTTAAAGTGCTTTCTACAAATATGTAACGATGTATAAGAAAGTTCTCAAACTTTAAGGTTTGAGAAAGCGTTTAGCGAAAGATGTACTTCATTCCAAATATTAAATGGTTTTTCCTCGTCGAAACACACCCGCAAAATATCTTGCTTCTGTCGCCAATCGTTGTTGTTATAAAATACGTAAAATTGCACCTTCATCAACCTTTCCTTTATACAACGTTACTAACATTCTCGCCTGTTTATTATACCAGTACAAGTAACCGGCCTTTCATATTTCACTTTTTCATATAGTTGTCCCCACCTTTTCTTCCAAAACCAGCAATTGTAGTCAATCAACAATGTCGTTTTTACGACCGTTTTCTCCTTACTACGCCGCTCTGCGAGTAGAACCTAATTCCTGTCATTATAACGTAGTCCCTGTCATTGTTAATTAACTTTTGTAATTAGTACACAACAAAGGTCAAAACACGGTTCGTCTTGGCCGCGTGGGGCAAACGAATTGTGGGTCATTCCTGGCAGAACATCTTAACTACTTGCTAGCTATCACAGGAATGGTCACCGACCGGTCCGCCGAACAAACAAGGCTATACCTAAATTATGGTATAACAATACCAATGTTTGGAATTGTTAATTGTAAAATTACTCAACCTTCATGAATTTTTTGTCCGATGCGAATGTCACAAAGTTATGAGGAATTGATGAGAAACTGGGTCCCACAAGAAAAATTGTTAATATCATACAGGCAAATATGCAACAATGGCAATAAAATTCCAACTTTTAAAAAAATTGCAAAAACACCATTGCCAGATTTATGTAAATTACTATTTCCCTCAAAAAGTTCCTTGTCATGCAGGTAATTCAACCAGGAACAATCATCACAAAACAAGCCACTGCAAAATTACACAAAGTTGCAATCCAAAATCACGTGGCTTGTCAACACTAAACCCCAGCTAATCTTTTAATTTGTCACAACATGTCATGATGAGTTCGTTTGTTGTAGAGCCGTTGTTTGTGTGTCAAGTTTATGTTACCAACATACCCAGCAAAGGTGTGCCTTTTGTTTTAGTTTACCCTTCTGATTTTTCTTATTCAATTTATTTATTCTTTTTATAAGACCCGGACATTAGTGTACCTTTGTTTCATTTTCCCCTAGCGAATGCTCCAACAATATGTGCCTCATATTTGCCACACAAGACCTTTGTTTTAGTCCAAGTTCTGTTCTTAACTAGGTTTGGGCCTAGGCTATGTTTCTAGAGGAAAGTATTATTATCAGCAAGTATACTCTTGCAGATACACATGTTAAATCAAAAATACCGAAGCCGATTATCTTGACCAAAGTGGGGTCAAAAATCTGTGTCCAGGTGACCTAAGAAAACTCGGCGGGAGCTTTTGCATTAATTTTGTCTCAATTTGATTGGTTTTTACATTATACGTCGCGAACAAGTTTTAATCTAACGAAAAAGTTAAGGTTGCTGTGTTAAAAGGGTGTTTCAATTAGGGAAAAGGTCACCCGCCAAAAATCTGGGTGGCGTAGCTCAAAAGTTTGGGAACCGCTCAAAATGAGACGACGTGGATCCATAAGACCCCGCTCAGGTAACAGGGTTTTGACCCCACATCGGTAAAAATAATCGCATTCGAGATTTTCGATTTAGCATGGATGACATGCATCTTGGTTTAATTAAATAAATTAGGGAAAACCTAGTCTCTGTTATTTAAAATTACTATCTTTTTAAAATTCTAGAAATCTACTTTACGTCTAACCAGTCGTTACGTTAATACTGAAAACATTACGTGGAATATTAAGCAGGAATGGAGTACAAAGAGTACAGATTTGGTTCTTTAATCATTTTGTATTGCAATTCCACAGCAATTCAGGTGCTAAACCGAATGCTTATTATAAAGGCAGCAAAATTGAATGAATGTTTTTTACAAGAATTTCCACGGAATTTATATTATGGTAAAATATTTGGCTAGAATTGGGAACGTGTATATTACGACTAATAATTATCTATTTACCGAACAACAATTGACTCACCATGAAAACTGTTCCTAAACAGTTTTTCAGGTATATAATTATAGTTAAAAGATATACACATTTAAATACTCATACCCATTATTTTACGTAATTACCTCATTTTTTCGCCTATACATTTATTAGAATCCAAGAAGCAAAAAGTTTCAGAGAAAACCGTGAATTTGGCCCATTCACACTTACGGGGCAAATGGCGACACTATTGAGTTGTCCCAAATGTTGGCTTATTTTATTTTTTGCTAAATAAGAGAACACATAAACATGGTAAAATACAACTACGATTAAAGACGCAGAGGAACGGGTTTACAAAACCGATAAAAATCATAATATCCTTAAAGTTATTACATTCGTATATTCTTTCATTGAATTATTTAAAATTATACATTATTACATTCATTTGTTCAGAAAATAAGTATGAAGCCAGAATATTGTGTTACCAGGTTTGGTATGTTTCGGTAGTAAAATTATTATAAGTTTTATAAACCCGCAGAAAGCAGGCGGCATAAGTAGTTCATGAGTTTTGTGAGTAGTTTAGATCGTGTAGTGAAGTCGCTGATACCTTGTATAATAAGGCCTTATATCAATATATCAAGGCCTGATAAGAAAACCTTGAAATAGTCAACATTCATGTAACTCTATCCTAAATGTCAAGCTATCTTGACTACCGTGATGCAGAAAAATGTATTTTATGAAATAGTCTTACTAAAGAAAAACGCTAATTATAAGAAATTATTTCATTTTTTGTTGAAGTGGTTTTACTAGTCGACATACAAAAGCACAATAAAGAAAATGAATTACTTTTACTATTTTCAAAATGAAGTCTTAATTGTAACATATTAGTAGGCAGTGCAAAACATGGAACAAGGTCGGTTAACAAGGGATAGATGTTTTGAAATACTATGATACCACCACGTCCTCGACCAAATAACCTTCTTGAAAATTAAGAAGTTTGTTACTTTCGTTAAAAATTTAAAAAACTTATATGCGTGGTAAAATAGACCCTAGCCCTTAGAAAAATATATTTTTAGCCGGTTCTATTAGTTATATATTTCTTAGACAAGCTTGTGTTTTGCTTCGTCTTGAGAAATAAAATCATAAACGTCAAACTAGATCTTGTAAGGTAACAATATTTTGTCAAGAATCCTGCAATTCAACATGATGAAAAGAGTACAGCGCCTTTTGGATGTATGCATATTATTTGTGAACATCTTATATAATCTGGAAGATTTTATTCTTTGATCAACATCACCCTTTTAGGTAATTCAAGACATTATACCAACTCGTAATAAGAAGTGACTGCAAAGGTTTAGGGTAATACATTCCATTACATTATTATTACGAGTTTTGTCGCCAAGTTAATTTATTACAATAAAGTTTGTCTATAAACTAGTAGGTATGTAAGAATTTTTTTAAATTTGGTCCTTGCCAACATACACGACGTTCAACGACTTCCAAATACCAAGTCAACTTGTGTTCAGGTTCATGTACTGGTTCCAGAGTGTTCTATAAAGAGCTTAAGCATGACTAGATGACAATTATTGATGTTGTTAAACAAGTAAAACTTAGAAATCTGGAAGTCAGCAGTTGGCAGTTGTGTATTGTACCAATTTGATGTTCCCAGTAGCCCTAGAAAATTTAAATAAAAACTCGTCTTCAACGAAGCCGAATTCAAACTTTGACTAAATTTATGTGCAATCATGCAGCCAAGCAAACTTTAGTACTACAGCAGTCATGTAAACAAACAATAGGCAGTTCAAAGCATTTTAACGTGTCATTTGGTGCAGTCATGTAGAGCTCACGAGCATCAACTAAACAGGAGAAACAACTATGGGATTAACAAAAACGCCCGCGAAGGGAGTGAGTGAGCAACGAAACGACATACTGACAAAAATGTTCAATAAGTTCTACATCATACAGCTGCCAGTTTCAGCTGGTTGCACATACGATGACTTTTGGTGCATCATACGCTTGTAGAAAACAAGTACGTCCAATTGCAGATTAGTAACAGTGTATGTCGAAGGGTAAAGCACAGTGATGCATATGGGCAACAGCTTCTACGTAAAGAGTTGTTTAGTTTTTAGTTTATCATTTAAAATATGTGATTCGTATCCAGATCAGTTTAGATATGAAGTCCATCTTGCTTTGACTGTTTTCTGGCATCCCGAATGCAAATAATTTTGAAGTCCATACATCGACCATAATCGCCAACCATGCAATTGCTGTTTCTTCAAAGTGCGCCAATGTATAGTTGAACTAATTAGCAGCGACTCAATTTGTTTGTATCGAAATTCGATTAAATTTCGAATTATTTCCAAAAAATCTATCCAGTCGCTAGTGATGCAAATACCTGGGTGCAGTGTTACTATTTCATCCTGAAATTCCCTCATTCGAAACAGGACTTACTCCGGAGTACTTTATCAATGGATTAGGAGACGGAACAATGTGATTACAAAACACATTAAATTGACCACTGCCAGCAGTTATCACTTGTCAGCTTAAATTTCCAAATCTTTCCGTTTGACATTTGCATTACAGTTTCAAGTAAAAAAGTGGTGGAGCATTGGATTGCAGAACAAGAGTAATGGTAAAACTTTGCGGCATTCCGAATCTCCATTAATTTGAAGAATTTTAAGAATTTGTAATACCCGACACCCTAAATGATTTAGTAAACCAACGTGGAGTCAATGCAACTATATTTACCAATGCAAGATAGAATCTTGGCAAAAAACTCTGAAAAATAGACGAATTTCCGGGCTGAAGGAACTAACGCGTTCGCGCCGACCATGATTTTTTATCGTCGATTTAACCTAGCGGCAGCGCGATAATCTACAAATATAGGTTCGTAATTTACGAATCCCTTCGATATTTATGGTTCTAGTTGGCAACTCAAATGTACAGAAAAAATATTTTTGCTCTTCCAGGAATCCCCAGAAATGGCCCAGATTTGAATAAATCAGATTCGAGTGCTCACAACTTCCGTTGATAGGTAAGTGAAGGTTTTTAACGACTAACATTTGCCGCAGCTGATTAAAAGTTCAGGATATTAAGCTTGTACGTAAAATAAAGCTTTGATTTAGCCACTTTAGATGAAAATACCAGTATTTCTCTGCACACGTTTTTCAAGCGGTATGCTTTATGATGTTACTTAAGTTATTAATCAAGTCAAAACATGTGTTGTAATATATGAGTATCAAGCTGTTTTTAAATGTTTATTAAAATGGAAACCACTGATGAAAACGACACCACTTTTTTGTTTCAAACTTTTAAACTCTGACCACGGGCTTCTTAATCGGCGCGTCTCCTGAATTAATTACATTTCACCATCCAATAAACCCTCTCTTATCTTAGATTAGTCTGCTAAATTCATGACGGTTGCGTTGACAGCGATAAATCTTACGTATTTTTAACATAAAATTAGTTGATTCACAGTTAAAGTTGTATATTATGTGCGTGAGAATTTTTGTTTTTTTAATAGTAAACGTGAATATTATGGGTGTTTATTGTTTCACATTGTTTCAAGGTACACTTACGTAACAACAGCATCTATCCACTTTTCGGTAGCGATGAAATTTAAAGTAGTATATTAAAGTGCGATGAAGCATAAACATGGTGCAAATTACAATTAGTCAGCCAAGCTTAATTTTAATTCGACTGGATTAAGTTTGTGACGTGGTGAATAAAGTTCCCTTTTCTTCATTACAATTTGCATATTTCTGAAACCAGTGCAGTCAATACAACAAATGTAAATTGATTAGCCATTTCGGCTCCAATCAGCATTAAAAATACCTAAAAGCATGCTTACATGCTTTGTAAACATAATTGTAATATGTGTAAAACATTTTACAGCAAGTTCAGGTTGTATGGGGATTTTATTCCCATTGTAGGTTTAATTGTATTTAAAATTGTCCTCACAAACTGGAAATTTTAACAAAGTAAAAGGTGCCTTTTAAAGGGTTACTGTTCTCAATTAAAAATCGCTCTATATGTAAACAAACGTTTATTTCCAATATTTAGTTTACCAATCAAATGAAAAATACTAGCTTTAATTTCCATAATACCTTTCTGTGGTTTTCAATCTTTTAACGTCACAATTACGATATTACCTATTTCACTGGATAAAGGTCAACTTGTCACAAATATGAATCGGCTGTGCTGCGAATACGTACGTTACATTTTACAATGTTGTTAATAGGTACAATACCTATTTGTTAGCTGTTTAGGCCTCCATTCGTCTACTATTTTCTTAAAATTTTGTTTAATTGTTTTCCAACCCTTTGTGCGTGGCACTGTTACGCATAAACAAAGCGCCTAAAATTAACTTAGCTGACCTAGAATGAACAAACTAGTATTTAATGCTCAGATCAGATCATGTTTTTTCTGTCAAATAAAATATTTATAGTCACATTTAAATTGTGCCTCTCGGCAACAACAGGTATTTATAACACCAGTAATACTAAAGTCTTGAACTGGTCCTCAAACTCTGTAGGCATATAATTTTGATTAGAAGCAAAGATAAATTCGTAAATTGAAGCGGAAATATTTGGGCCGTCGATGCTATAAATTAATGATATGATATAACACGCCTCCTTCTACCACATATAAGGCCTGTGGCACTCGAGAAATGGTGCATGAAATGCTCGTAACTTGGTAACATCAGACAGACGTTGGCTAAAAATTTCAAGTGACAAAGTTAGGTTTTGTACTTTGCAGCAATTCCTAGACGCTTTTGTATTCCTATTAGCGCATTAGGTAACATGTTTGGCTTATAAACATTTGAAATGTACTCCTAATGTTTGGAAAAATAAAAGCCATAAATTTTACTGGTGTTTTTTTAGAATAATCAAAAACTCTACCGGAATCACTGAACATGGAAGAAAAAGTTCGACGCACTAGTCCACGGAGTAGGTCCACGCCTGAAAGCACTTATAAAACCAAGGATGTTAATCATTTCTTCAATTCATTTTCAAAAGACATATCATCGGAGGATGAAATTGTAGTCAGTCAAAATGTTATATGTTATATGAGTGTGTATAATATTTTATAATTCATTCACAAAATTGAGTTGACAATTTGTAATTTTTGTAGAAAATTAATCAGGATCATATCGAGATAGATTTTTCCCTGCCTTACAAGATGTTTAAGACGTTATTTTATAACGCAAGTGAATCTTGGCAAAGAAGTAGACAAATTCATAGCGTTTTTGGTCATGTGTTGGCAAAGGAACTGTATATGTATTTTGTCAGAGACCATGGAACAAGGTACTTTTTGGATTTAATGGAGCCCAATAATAAAACTTTAGCAGAAGCTGATAAAAGTTTAAGGTCATGTATTGCTGGTTAGTAATGTTTAATTTAATTCGCGGCAACAGTAATACTCAACAGCGACTATGACTAAGGTTCAAATGTTTCAGGATATATTAACACACACCTCCCTTCTGTTACCTCACTTTCTACAAGGATCGTTCTAAATGATATCGGAAAACAAAAACGAAAAGATGAGAAACAAAAAAACGAAAGAGCCACGTATCAGCATGCCTGCAAAAAATGCAACAAGAAGTTGCGGAGCCAACGCGACCGAATTAATCACGAAAGCTACTGTAGAAAGGATCCGAAGTTCCATTTACAGTAAGTCATACTTAGGTATGAAGCGTAAAATATGTAAAGATTTAACCAACTAACCATTAAACAACGTATTGTAAAGGCAAAAGACGCGAAATAGTCAGAAGAGCGAAAAAAGAAATAGTCGTCTAAAGAAAAAACGGAATTTATTTCCACCAAAGATGCTAGATCATAATCGAACTGCACTGAAAGAAAAAATCTTGATTAAGAGTGGAATTTTTCCAGGACTTTGTGTAAGTGAAAAATACATTCCCTATTGACTTTAGGATTGACTCTCTAATTGCACATTTTGCTTTAATAGGTGAAATATTCAAACATTAAAAAAGCATGCTTAATTGCATGTAAAGTGTTTCACCCTAAAGACGTTGTCTGTAGTTACCAAGGAGAGTTGTTAGTAGGAACTGACAACATTAGGAAGCGGCACCAATTTTATGACCAGAAAGAAGTTGAGGCAGCACATTCATCGAATATTCAGGCCCCTGGGTCCTATATGTTTGAATACAAATTTAATGGAGAGAATTTTTGGTACAAGTCTACTACAAATCATATTAAATAATCATAGTATTTGGTGGCTAATACTTTACTAAATTAATATTTTTCCTTTCAAATAGTGTTGATGCAACTGAGCCATGCGGCTTTGGAAGATATTCAAACCATAGCAGAAAAAAACCAAACTGCAAAATGGAAATATTTGCATGCGCTGACGTTAACGTACACGGTCATATTCCAGTACTTCGTGCCACGCAAAAAATTTACCGAGGCGAAGAGATACTGTGGGATTATGGGGACAGAGACTTTACAAGTCATCCGTGGCTAAAAGAATAAGAAACCCACTTCATGCTCGTAGTTTATTATGGAGAGGTAAATTAAGTCCACGTTTTAAAAAAATAAGGCATTATTTTAGCGTATCTCAAAATAAAAACTTATAAAGAAAACATATTTGTTCATCCATGTCGCTTGTTTAAGTAATTTATTTAGTTGAAATTCGCTTATTACCAAAATTCAAACCTTTTCCAAATGTTAATTAACAAGACTGGCAACAACTTTTACAATTTGGGTTACTGCATAACCGTTACAGTAAAACAATTATTTGAAGAGATGATAATAAACAATTATTGGTGCAAATATTTAATGTTGATATCGACTAGTTCGGTTAACCATTGTATGTAGTCGGCATATCCTTCCTACGCTGCTTTAGCTGAGTCCGTAAAAGCATAAATCACTAAGAAACAGCTACAATGTCAATTACATGATGAAAAATTACTTTGTGGGCACCGGTTTGGATGATTTATTTTGCCTTCAACATTTCGAATGCATACGTTAGTCCCAGCTTTATAACTGCCAACTATAACATTGTGTGTAAATACACATTGGATTAAATTGTTAGTGTGCCAATTAACATATTTCATGTTTTCGTATTTTATGAAACTGATGAAATTACCAGTTCTTCTTTAGGATGACATCATACATGCCGTAAAGTGTGAAGTGCATTTATTTCTTTAATAGGCTGAACTTAAACAAATTTATACATGCTGTCCATTTCTTGTACTATCAAGTTGCTTCTGCAGGTAAATAATTTGATATATAAATATACAGCCGTATTAATATCAGTTGCAAGCTTATATGCACTATATATCCATTTAAACGAAAACACGATGACGTACTTGCAATTATACTCCGACCGGAAGTATTTCTGGTTGTTTATCACGTCGTGCTACAACTCGGAAACGGTTTACAAGTTTTAAATCAGAATTTCACCAACCAATTTCTTATCATTAGGATTTCATGGGGAATGCTTTTGTAATTTCCATGTAAACGCGGTCAAATGACACATTGGTATGTTTCAGATAAATGCCAGGCAGTTTTGCAACAATCTTGTGATCAAACTTCTTTTGTCCAAACAAACCTGAAGTAAAGGCCGAATCGGAAAAAAATTACTTTTACATTGGGTCAAAAAGGAAATGGGACAATAGCTGACTAATTAGCAATTATCAAGACACCTCATCTTCTTGTTTTGTTTTTGTTAAAGCAAGAAATTGAGTTTTTACCCGTTCTAGATTTAAGAGAAACTTAAAGCAGTTTGGGGCCACGTGAATACTGGAATTGAACTGAACCATGGAATTCTTTTAAATCAATTAATATTTTCTCTTTGGTTATCCTGTGCGCATATCACATGCGCGATATGTTTATGATGTGATTTTTTACTGTTCACGTTATATTATTGAAATAAGTGCCTCGTTTTCGTAGGGTTCTCCTAATGCTTTTTGAGGTCATCACTGTTTTCACTTTTTTGCTCCTTCCGTGTCGTAAACTTTATCGGAGTATTTTTGACCAGCGTGTTAACCCGATGTCCACCGTTGACCTAAATAATTTCGTGTAAGTGTTTACCCGGTATAACTAACCACTAGTCGATGTGCTGTGCATGGAAACAATCCTTTACCTACAACAATTTGATCAAAATTTTGCAGTCTAAAGAAATCAACCACATCAACACAAAAACCATTATCTACATAAAAACTCTGCTTTTTCTAATTTCTACAACCTCACCAACCTTGCATCCATGTCCGCTTACCCCTTGGTCGTCATATTCATTACTTTTCACTTCGCCTTTAAACGTTGTAATGCTGTACATTTTAGGGTTAATTGCTTATTCTTTATATTATTTCTCTCGTATCCGTCATTTTTGCTAGTAACATTCCGTCATAAAAATTATCATCACATATACTGCTACGAGCGTTTATGATAAAACTGTAGCAATATACCTTACTGTCTCAGTTTCCCATAGTTGTTTTCTAGATGTATGTATTCTCTCCCTCCAATCTTAATTTTTGTTGTAGGTCTTTGTCAAGATCACAGCATGACCCAAGTTGGTTCAATTTATACATTTTCATATTATTTGTATAACTTTATGTTGTCTGTACATGGAATTTCCGACAGATTTGTTTTAACTTTTTTAGGTCTATTTTCCTATCTTGTAAATATATAATTGGCAAAATATGATGTCGCAAAGCCAACTGTCATAAATCGAAGCAATTTCATCGTAACTTGTTTATTTGTTGTTTGCTCTTTTTGCTGCGTCTGAGTTATTAATTGTCTTGAAGTTGCAGATTTGCAAGACATTCTTTAGTCAACGAGCGGCTGTGGTTGCCTAAATATTTTAACTTAGCGCGAGACAAAAAAACGGCGCGACTTCTTCCCACCTTTAAATGACGGTAACAAGCACAACCTATTTCTACGACCACACAAAGCATCGTCTTTGTAATTGTGTCATTTCCTTCTATATTTTTGTAGCCCTAAGAGATCCAATAAATGCACAAAAGTGCATATTTGATATCTGCGTACATAACAAAGAAACCCAACCACTGCAGTTGTTGCAGAAGATCCTAAACTGATAAAGGAGTGTCATTTTTGTTTCCACTATATTGACATCTTTAAGTTTGTGTCTTTGTTCACATATTTAAACCAAGCATATTGTATAGTATGCTACATGTTATGTCACCATCAATAACATCAAGGCGATTTGGAAAAGAAAAAGCGTCTGTTGTTGTTTGTAAGTAACTTGTATTACCATAATGCGGAAAAGTAGATCTTAGCAGAAAGGTATACAAAGCGAATTATCAATGTTCATTCATGTGCTGATTATCCATATTAACTGACTATAAAACTTTATTTGAACTCGTACGAGTAAACATTATTGCAAACTTTGGCTGCATGCGAAACCCTGATAAAAAATGACATATATACGGAAAGAATTTTCGCAGTGTAGGGTGACTTTTAGTATATGCTGTTATTTCTGCGAATATTGTCCACACGTACAACATCAAACTTCAGCCGAATTTTAAAAATACATTGGGCTTGATTTATGCACAAATTCGATAATAAAAAGTTCTAATGCTTGTGATAACACTCAATCTGATTAAGAAATGAGTAAGACATATTTCGGAAATAATTGTGCAAATTTTATTTTAATTCCCTGGCGGTCTCGACTATTACATAGTTGGGAGGAATGAAGAAACTTGCAATGATTTTTGCTACGTTTCAACAAAATATATACCGATATTTTTGTCGAAACAACGAAATGGTTGATAGGAATGTGCTACAATCTGAAATTTCACAGTATTTATGGATTATAATAAGGCAACGGGTAATAAATTGAAAATGGTTAAAGGAGTTGTGTTTACAATGGTAAGTGTGTACTTCGAGCTACATTGTTGTGTTATTGAGCCGTTTTCGCTATTTTGTTGAATACTGCGATAGCAATCCTTAACATGTGCTGTTTATAACGACTGCGAAGGCATATTCATGTGTAAGTTGGTGATGATTCAGATGAGCAAAGGGGAATATTACTTGGTATTATTCTGTTGCAGTGCCTGAATAAAACATTAAAACGTCAGTATTGCTGGGTAAGCAGTGATTAAGATTGACATGAAGATAACACGACTGATGTAAGCAGGTCATACCAAGAATAAAAATACATGAAACAATAAGAAGAGAAGGAAAAAAGAAAACGATTTTTTAGTTCTTGAAATATTATAGTCATTTAAGAAAGGTAGACTATGTTTCAACTTTTATATGTATCATGAAATAAAGGGTAATGAAAGTGTAATGTTGAAATGATAAAATGAAACAACGATTGCATATAAAAGCCGACAGGATGGAGAATTGAACGTGTATTTAACAGTAATTAACGAAAAAACGTGATAATGTGGAAATGCAGTGAAAAGAAAATATTTAACAAGAAATTTCAATTGTTTGCGGAAATAGCAATCAATAGGGTGATGAGAGGAATTAAAGCCTAACATTCAGCTCGGTTTAATGACGGGTTCATATATGTATCAACATTAACTAGTTAATATTTAATCCGTGCATGTAATGGACAGATGTTGTTCGCAATCAATTGTGCGTGTATATTTTAGTGGAACAACCATAATACATATATTGCACATCAAATAAAATATAGTTTTAATTATCAAAGGAAAACAAATGTACGTGCTCCCAAAATGCTTACAAAACGACCAAAACTATGCATACACTACGCTTTTTCATTACGAAGCAGCAGTAAGGTATTAACGAAAACAATGGAATGCTCGTAAACCTAGTTAGACTTTTTATAAATTATTTCATGGTGGTGCCCTTAGCATTTGAGTAATATCTTCAAATGTGCGTCTTCAAATTTAAGTCAGAACCGCGTATGGTAGATGATGCAACCATTGACCCTTGGAGCAATGCAAATTCTTAAGTAACTATATTAGGAATTACATAAAAAGGTCTCAAAAATTATTTCAAAGGATTTCTCACATGAATCAAACGGCCGCGTTCGCAAAATTCTATCAACTGTATTTATATCACAATTGAAATATTATCTCAGGATATTTCTTGTACGATAACACTTCAATTGAACGATAAAAAAGCTAAAGTATCTAATTGTCAAAACATAAAACGTGGATATACTTGGAAGTAAATTGCACGATCGTGCAGCGTAGTTATCTTGGATTTAGCCGTTAAATTTCGGATCTGGTTGTGATGAGTGCTTCATGGGGTTTTAATTTTGTTAAATTTACTTCGTGTTGATGTGAAACAACATATATGATGACAACCAGAGCCCGGATTTAAACTTAAAGGCTAAGGAGCAAAACTGCACATATGCCTTATATTATCCTTGCTTTAGTACAAATGCACACTCGGGTATTTTATGCCAAAAGTTTGAGTAGTAAGTATTCATTTATAAATTATTTATTTGTAAACTTTAATATGCCAATAGACTTTTTATTACAGTAAAAAAGATGCAAACTTACATAGGAATTGTGTATAGTATTAACTTACTAATTTACAAGTTACACCATAACGACGACTGATTTGGTGATTTAACACTAATTACAATGCATGTATAGCATCCGAGTATTAAAGAAACAGTTGGTGAAGTATTTTAAATTTTACTTGAACTGGCTAAGAAACTAGTGAGTTGAGGTCATGAGATGATTGTGCTATGATGGTCATTTATTGTTCTTCTTATCAAAGCCGTCAAATTTAAGTTGTCTTAATAATAATTTTGTTTTATTTTACGATTTTTCCCTAACAATTCATCCCTTAGTATTATCGTATGTGAAATTTATTTAGACTAAAATTTCCATTAATTTGGCCCATTTTCTATGACCACGTGAAAGCCCGTGACAGCTCTTTGTAATAATATTATTGTAATCTGTCGTTCCTGAAGAAATTACACATTGCAGTTCTTGCAGTCTTCACTTATATTATCTATTTTTATATTTATATTATATTATATATTGTCAACTTTATTTTACTAAATGACAACAACCGCCTGCAAAAAAGGTTTTCCTTGCAGCGGTTACGGATATTCATTATTTGTTTTATCTGAACGTCCGAAAGCTATGTAAGGTTTTCATTTTCCAGATTACTTGAAATCACCCAACAAATTAAAAACTTAACAAACGACTAAATCGGTAAAAAGAATGTTTAGTGAGTGTATGGGTACAGCCACCTTTTTCCACCTTCATTACCTTTGCAAAAAAGTGTAATATACTACAAAGTAGTAATACAATATAAATAGAAGTTTGAACACTTATGGAGAGCAATGTATGGCCAGGCCAAATTTAACTGAATTTGTTGTGGATAAAACCGTCCGTAGTCGTTGTGGTAGGAAATATTACTAATATTTAAACAATATTCAGAACACAGTCATACCTCGCAAGTTCCTTAACTACATCCTGAGTAGGAAGTTGACAACGGAAAAAGTAACAGCTCAAAGGAAGCCTGCTGCATAATACGGAAAAACAAATTTAATCCTATGCACATATAAATTTTACGCTTTTTATAACAGTTACTACTACTCAATTTTGTTCCAGATAAATTAGGACAAATAAGACTTAAATTCTGTTGTGTGAAAGCAAATGGTAAGCTTATATCAAGAGAACAATAGAACAAATTGACAACAATATCTCATTCACTAAATCATTGAATCGACTGCCAGAAACCGGAAGTTTCCTGCATATATAGGTGCATACTTTTCACAACCCTTGGAATTGAAACTAAATATAATCTCGAACCATTTGTTAAAGTCAAAGTTTCTACCTTTGTTGATGTAATATAATCTGATCTACGGTCTCTTAAATATTCCGCTGCTTTTAGGCCAAAGCTTGTTTAAGGTTATACATTAAATTGATATAAATGCTGCTTTTAATATCGTCATTGTTGGTTACGTTGTTCATATATTAACTGATGTTTTAATCGTTTTATTTATTGCTACATTCATCTCCGTAATTTTATTTTGATCAACGTATATATACATAAATTTGTTTACCAAAAATGTAGATTTACGAGTACATTTTACATTTTTTGTTATCAAAGGTAGGTTTTAAAATTGGGTTGAACGTACCGCAACTATTTGTTAATAATTGGCATCAGGTAACACAAGTTTATTCAAAAAACTTCAAAAAAGAAAGCGAGTAACTAAATGCAAAACAAATGCAACGGAAAATTATTACATTATGGAGACCATTTTAAAAAAGGTCTCCGGCATAAAATACAGTAAAATATAAACATAGTAAAACTAAAAACATGACTGCTGTATGTAAAAAATCAATTAGTACATGGCTTCAAATAAATGGAAAATTTAAGCTAACTACTGAACTCTATCATGAATTTAGAAACAAACAATAAATTGTAAATATAAAAATTTGTGTTCTATTTAATTTTCTGATTCACCAAAGCACATAGATACTCAGATAAATATAGAAGTGCTACAAGTTAAAAGTCAGCATCCAGGGTAAAAACCATATCTTCTTTCTTTGCCATTACTCCAGCTTTTTGATATTCACCAACTTTCTTTTCAAAAAAATTAGTTTTTCCTTCCAAAGAAATATGTTCCATGAAGTCAAATGGATTTGTAACGTTGTAAACCTGCGAATGAAATGGTACAACATGTTTCACATTATATTAGGCGGATTTGAACCAAATTTAGTTTAATCTCCTTATTAACTCAAAATTGAATTCTACCTTTTCACATCCCAACTCCACCAACAACCTATCGGCCACAAATTCAATGTAGCGTCGCATTAATATGCAATTCATTCCAATCATTGCGACTGGAAGCGCATCAGTTAAAAACTCTTGTTCAATCTCAACTGCATTTCTAATTATCTGAACAACGCGACTATTTTGCGGTTTGTTTACAACGTACTTAAACATCAGGCAAGCAAAATCGCAGTGTAGACCCTAGAAAAACCACAAATAATATATTTGGGGTTTCTTGTAGTTTTGTTGGAAAGTTGGGTTGAATTTTTAGTGGTCTTCTGTATCAAAAGGTTTAGTACGTGCGACAAAAACATCCTCTCCTGCGGCTTCAGCTTGCCTTCCCAATCCGCTTTGTCCTAGTTTGGCAAAACAACTCTGTTCTTATCAGGTGCTTTAAACATAAGGTAATGTAGACTGATGCGATTAGGTTGGATTACCTTTGACAGATCTACTTCTGACACGGTCCAAAATGATGCCTCAGCTTGCTTGTAGAATTTCCAAATATCTTGGTACTGGATGGGAAACATTAGAATCCTGCTGGAATTTTTTTCAAGCAATGGCTCATTTCCAGTTAAAGAAATTTCATTCGAGGTCGCCTGCGTCTGCTAAAGCCCAAATGTGCACAATATTTATAAATTTAAATAAACTAATTCCTAATTCCATTTACGTGCGGTTTTTGTTTAGTACTACATTGAAACCTACTCTACTCGACTGTTCCGTTTGAATCTCCACGTTATCCGTACTTTCGTTTGGAGGTGATGAGGACAACACATTCTCATCAGTAAGTTTGATGTCCATAATCATATTCGTGACGTTATTGAAAAGCATTGATAATAGAGAAGATGCAATTTTGGTCAAACAAATTTCATAACAGTAATCCCTGTTTAGCCTACAATCCAAATATTTAAAGCCTTTTAACTAGAGAAATATTTACTAGTGCAATGGTAATTTGAAATTATTAACTGATTTAATTTTTTAACAATTTTATCTAAAACATGGCACGCCCCCCTAAAATCAATACACTTTAAATATAAATTGAGGCGAGACTGCTGGCTTCACGTACCGCTTACATCCCCTTCAATGGTGTGAGTGATTTGGTGGCAGGCAAAACACGTGTGGGAAGTACAATTTTTTACCGTATTATTGTTAGCACTGATCCCTTTGCAATAGTAATTTTTTAAAATATTCGCAATACTATATTTATTAGCTACGAAATTATCACTACAAACAACATGCACTTTACATTATTACTATTGCTACACAACGATTCACACGATTACACGGTTTTTTACATCAGCTATGGCAGGTTGACTGCATGTAGTTTTGCCGCCAATCGCACTTATCCGTTCTCACGCATGAAGCATATACATTATATATAATAGAAATATTTTTGTATTGTAAGTACAAATAATGCAAAACACATGTAACCAAATTACATACATTTTAACTTACATGAATACAATACTCCATTTCGATGATTTTGGGTAAATTAATTCCCGGTTTAAAAATATTACTATACACTCTAACGCAGCAGTATTTCAAAAAAACTTGGCCGGAATAAAGACGATACAGTAACTGTAGTTATTCAATCCATGTGGTTTTTTGTAAGGCATTCTGGGATAGGATAATTTTAAAGTCTTCGTTTGCAGTGCTCAAATTAACGCGGACGACAGCAAAAAAAACAGCAACCGGAGATCATATGAATGAGACCGGAGGTTAAGCCAAATGCACAGGTTCTTTTCGTGTCGTAATATTATTGTGCAATCAATATTTAAGGGAATGAATTTCCTAGGGAACGCGTTGTTTATAATTTCCAATGTAAATAACACAAGCCGAGTAAAATTTTGACAATTTAATGGTTCAGCAACAAATCAGGCTCAGGTAGAAACAGTTAAGTACGGATATTAGTGATAGGAACAAGTTCCGGTTGTTCCATTATATCACATAACCCCAATCATGCCATGTGCATACTTTGCAATACACGCAAAATATATGTTTCGACAAAATTGCTTAATAAGTAGCAATGTGCAGAGTATAGAGAATTTGTTATTTTTTCTAGTTCTACGTCATATGAATTCCCAATTTTGTATTTCTCTCAGTAAACCATCCTGGTATACCTCACATTTTTTCCGAAGATTGTATTGTAATTTAATCCTGATCTTCGTTAATTTACTTATAATATGCCAGAGCAGTTTTCTCAATTCTTCACGAACAATAACTTCATCCACAGGTGCATTAGTGATGTTTAATTTAGTGATCATTTATTTTTTATAGCGCATACAGAATTGTTGCGCAGTTTCTTTGCACATATGCTAACTAAATATTGTGCAAACAAAAAATTAGTTACATACACGTAATACTTTAGGTGACGTACCGAGTATTGTGTGGGCATATCACACTAGCACTTTTAAAATCTGATAAATAAATTTTAGCTTTTTCGACCCGACTCAAGCCAAAAAACTCAAGTATCTTCAAACGGACCAGTTCGATAAATTTAAAATTTTCTTAAGCCGACCCGTACCTTCTCTATCCATACCCAATCCGACATGGCCGGGTTGAAAAACCCATCTAGTTAGATAATCGAAACTTAAATGAAATGACGGGCGAGGTAAGCCTCGAATGTGGTGAAATTGCTAATACCACCAGTGCAATTACACCACAATCGAGCAATTGCATTGCAACTATAACGACACCTCTTTTAAATAAATGACTTTACCACCTTCCTTGCATCAGCTACTTCAATTCATTCATATACATCGGAATGTAAAAAACTGGACAGGATTGCTATGAGGGTTTGCGTCGTCACTTTGTAAATTTCGGATGATGGTCGTGATACTCAAGAAAAGTTTATTTTGTGTGTCGTGCAGGGCTTAATGTGATCTTTTCCTGTGAAATAATGCAACACTGTGCCGTACGTTTTTACTTTGTCCACTAAAACACCTTAAAAGACTATTTGGTTGTACAATGCAAAATGATAAAAACATTATTAAATACATGTAGAAACAGATAAATACAAAATAACAATTAAAAGTTTAAAGCTAGTTTTACATCTTACAAATTGACTGCTTATGTATTGCTGGGATTCTTTTAATATGTACAAATCATTAGGTGGGACATTAGTCTGTCAATACAATAAAAGGCTTTCGGTTTGCATCCAAATTCAGTGCTCTGTAAGAATAATGGCGACTTAGCCAGACAGATCGACTTTGGTTAACTTTTTTCTTTCTCTAAACACGCAAGTCTGCAGGATACGGTGACCGTGTTTTAAATTTTCGCTGCGTTTATTGCGACTTTTTAGTACAACTAGAATTTTCTTTTCGTGGATGATTGGATGCTTTGTATAATGTTAATTTCATTTCAGGTCAAGTTCATTATAATTATTTATCTATGCAGTTATATGTCACCACATCTTCCCATCAACAATTAAATTTGCTGACACGCACAGGTCAGGTGCCATCAAATACAAGAACCCCCGCTTTAAATCTAACCTTAGCACAAGTTTTAAAAATCATTGTAACATTGGGAGGGTAGTCTTTGGGAAAATCGGTTTGTTCTAGCTGATAATAACAGTTTCCATCTTTGTCTGATCTCCAGTGGAATAAACTAGTATTATGGGTCTAACTATCTCATATATACGTGTCGTCTTTGTCTGATGTCTTATCTTAATGATTTTTAAACCTTAACTTGAATAAAATAATAATAATAAATTTATTTATTGAGACCTTATAATAAGACAATTGAAAAATGTAGAGTTTTGGAGTGCAAAATTGCTCAATTGCAATTTAAAAACGTGCTTTACTTTGGTGGGATTTCGTAATTATAAACGTTGTTTTATTGCCGCCAATATTATGTTCACATTATAAACGTGTTGCTGAAATTTTGGTCGCTGTGATGACACTATAAATCACAGACTAAACACAAACCATTGAACATTGTTTATATATATTCGGAGCATGTTGTTGCAACTCTAGCCCGTATTTGAGCAGTAAGACATGAAAAGATAAAATAAGACCTTCGCACCACCGCCAATTTTGGATTCCTGCAATCGCGTCTGTTGCTCGTAGTGAGGCTAATTATTACAAGTAAATTGTTTGCTCGGTGTCAACGCTTTCGTAAGTTTAAAATTATCATAGTCAAAATTATAATAGTTGAGTCATATAAGTACCAGCAGATGCTACCCACAAAACTGACGCCGTGGCGCTCAAATAAAGCCCCATTCTAAATAGAGATGCACACCTCGTAAATCAGCGTATCCGACATGCTTAGTTAGAATCTATTTTAGGCTGATCTGTGCGTTAGTGTTGGCGACCTATACTTGTAAGTTTTACTACTTCGCGTCGTTGTATTTTTTTCAGTTTTCCTGTACTCACCCGGTAAAGTAAAATAACAAACCTGATCGAACGAAATAATGGAAAATAAAGGGAAAACCGACTAAACAGTACATCAAGTAGACTAGGAAGCAAATTAAGGATGTGAAATCACGGAAATGGAAGCGGTTCTCCAGTAGGCAATGTTTAAATCTTCATTTTGGTAGTGGTTTGTTCATATTTACAAAACGTTACAGATAAATTTTATATAAATATAACACGTGTGTTATATGTGTTAAACGACGAAACATTGCACGCTAGAATTTTACTTATGCGGTAAAATATTCTTGTGACACGTAAGGGTGAAATTGTGTACCATGTGAAATTGTGTTATTCATTGTAAATAATGCCTGTGCTGCAAATTTACTTATAGCCGAGAAAATATTCCCATGTCACGACAAATATTCTAGTGACCCCTTAAAATAGTTACTTAGCAGGTAAAATATTCTTTAAACACGTCAAATGTTCAAATGACACGTAAAATACCACTGTGTCAAGTGAAATATTCTATTAACACGTAAAACATTAAAATAGCACGTGAAATTTGTTTGCAGCACCTAAAATATTCTTAGAACACGTGTGACACGTGAAGCGCTCGCACGGCACGTACATTAATGTTATATTTTGTAAAATGTTCTTATAATTTTTAATGTAAAATATTACTATATATTGTAGAATATTCCCATACCTTATATATACTTTTATGGCACCAAAATTATTCCTACGGCACGTAACATATTTTTATAACATGTGAAATATTTAAATAACACGTAAAATGTTAAATAACGATACATAATGCCCGTGGTGAATCACAAATATTTCATACTTTTGTTAATAATTTTTGATCATATGGAAATATATCTTTTTATATCTATGGTAATATCTATTTGATAAAACCTTTGGTATTCCCTAAATGCCACCTTTAGTTACAAGTGATTTCATCTAATTCAGTTTTATGATCGTAACTGCTTGTATTGCGGTTTGAACCTTGTCTGCAAGCGAAGCATCGCTGCCAAAATCTCTCGAATATATTATATTAATAAGAATTTTTTGATTAGTGACTTAAACTCGATTCATTACTTATTGCGCAGAATCAACAATGAATATTAAATGACAAACTCTTGCATGATGCTTAAGACAAAACATACAACGACGATGAAATTTCAAGACAGATTTGAATGCTTTGGTTTAAATTAAAATCAAAGATTCGTTTACTGGTTCATAAAGATATACATAAATGACGCTTGAGGTTTTGGAAACTTTATTAGCATTCTAAAAAAATTTTCACGGTTTTGACTAAATAACAAATACGACACCGTAGCTGATTATTTGTGAATATAATTTGTTTAAAACCATATGAACATCAGCGCAGTCTTTACAGCCGTATCCATTTTCTCAAGTCGCCCCGTACATTACATTTATATACTGTACTATATACCTACGCGTCACAGCATGCACCTAATACTATAACCACATAACGTGGCTTCAATTTGCAACTCTCATACTGAAACTTCAAAAAAACTGGACATATATGCCTTAAGCGCATACATAAAGTCTAATTAGAAGATATACACTTAAAAGATTTTATATTGCAGTTTGACACTTGAACTAGCCCCTTCATATTATCGCTTGTGAGTAACGAGGTAGCACGAATATGACCCCAAAACCGTCAATAATTTCTTTCAGTTTTTAGTTTTAATATAATAAGGCCAAATACCTGCATCCTATCTATTATTGCGCTCCTTTACTAATTGAAGTAAAAATGACGAACAAATACTAAACCTATAAAAAGCAAATTTTTATCAGTTATTTTATCAGCCATTTTTAATCAATCATTGTTAATGATTAGAAATAATTTATAAGAACGTGTGGGTTGTAACCCTTTTTTGCTATCATGCATTCACACTTTCATATTCTCAACTTGCCAGACAAAAATGTTATTCCATAATTCGCCATCATTACTGCATCGTTTTAGCAACATGTAAATATTATTGGGCTTATGGAAAAGTGGAACATCCTCGATATCTATCTATATTCGTGCATGTTCTCTGTGTCTTGCTGGAAAATTGGTTTTGGTTCGCTGCTGCTGCTGTTAGCATCCTCATTGTTATTATGTCCGTGCGGAAAAAATAATGTGAAACCATTTCCCCATCGTCTCGTGTGATTATTGTTACGAATGCTACTAAAAAACGATACGCTGCTGCGTTGTTGGCGTATATGGTATTGATCGTGGTAGTATTAGTGCTATTCAGAATGTTAAGCTCTTGAAATATTTTTTTGGCTTGTCGAGTTTTTTTGTGTCTTGGGTTAGAAGAGAGGTTTTGGTACAGGTATTGTAGCATGCAATAATAGCACGTCATTGAGTTAGAGTTGCAGCACAGCAGCAGTTTTTTTTTTTGGGGGGGGGGGATTGTCGACGTCGTCGTTGTGAAGTAAGGAGTTTAGTTTGGTGGTATGCATAATACTATAATCTTGTCAGTTTGAATAAAAAATAGCTTTGTTTCGTACGACGAATTCTGTTTCTCTGTATCGTGCTAAAGGTTTGTAGACACACTCGTCGTCGGGGAGTTGGTAAAACAGCCGCACAAGAACTAGTTTTTTATATGCTGATCTGGGTAGTATGCGCGGCTGCTGCTGTTGTGTTGTGTGGGTACATGAAAAGTCAGCGGGTGACTGGTTCACCTGTACACGATGATGATGATGATGAGCTCATTTTGTAGCACAATAGTGACATACTCGGATGCAAAAACTAGTTTGAGTGCAGCAACAACAGATTGAATGAATGAGACGATCGAATACTACCTACCGGTTTTTACTCAAATACGTACTTTGTACAGCGTAAATACACAGAATTGTCAGATAGAATGATGTTGATATAAACTCTTGTTTTTCAAATGGATTGACAGCTCTATATTTGCCATTAATTGTGTAGTTTGTATTGGTGGTGGTAGTAGTTCAAAACGGAACGGTGGTGATCGGGTGATGATGATGGATCTTCGTTGTTTGGCTTCGTCTGTTTATGTATTATTTGCCGACAGTGGTGATTACGGATAGTTTTGTATGAGTTGGAACACAAAGTTTAGTAGTTCTTATCCGCTGCTACGCACACACTTATTTATTATTAGTCATTTCCTATTGTTTGGTACATGAACAAAATTATGTGTGTCAACACAACAAATGAACTGATACGAGATGATGGTGATGATGATGATGCTGTCCTGACCATGGGTTTATGGAAATTTGCTTTTAATTATGAATTTCATTAAACGATGTGGATGCGAGAGGTGGAGCACGCTATGTAGTATCGAAAGTAAAAACTGTTTTTCCCAGGCCTTGATTAATATTAGGATGAAAATTTACCTTCATGTGTGTGCTTTTATAAATCGCATGTTTAGGTTTCAATTGCGTGTAATTTATTTTTACTGAGGTGGTGGTGGTGGTGGTAGGTGGGTTATTATAGGGCGCGCGACCTTCACTTTCATTTGATATTCAACAGCGCTTGTATATGGGTTTTTTATATTGTATAAAAATGTATACACGGGGTTACTTGATGGTTGATTTTGTATCGGCTGTTTATAATTATATGCCAATATAATGCAAAAAAAATATATATTTCGAATAATATGTTTGTGCGATATTGGAAAAGTTTTCTTGGGCACGATTTAGATAGCATGTTGGAGATTATTATTACGTGTATATGAGTAATGCAGTAAAGAGAAATTTCCTTCTTGCTATATCAAACTTGACATTAAGTCAAAGTTTGATTTTTACGATGTTACTGAGCTGTGAAGTAACAGATAAAACTATTTCTTAATGCATTAGTGCTGTAACGGGAGATAACGTGTTAATATTTTTTTATACATGACAGGTGACAGACCGACTCAAAGTAACGGTGACCGTCGAGGACGTGGTAGGGGATGGAAAGAGCGAAAAAAATGTCGTCCCTCTTCCTGTCAGCATCACGATATCGGATCAGAACGATAATGCGCCAATGTGGCGGAATCAGGTGAGTCATGCGGATTTCGTACGTTTTCTTTTCATGACGATGAGGAATGTGAATGTATTTCGTGGTTTTAATTTATTAGGGCATGATCAATAAGGAGAAATTGGGTTAAGAATTACGAATTTTCTATGTTGTCAATTTGTATTGAAGAGAGGGAAACCTTTTTAAGCCCGTATGTGTGTGGCAACTTTGAATTGAAATTGAAACACACAACTTGCATGTGAAGAAGAAAAATTCTTTGAAAAAGGATTTTCTTCTCATGACCTTATTTTTACTTTGAAAGGAGATGATATACGTACGCAAAGCATTGTTATATGTGAGTTTTTTTCTCTCTCTTTTACAGACCTCCTTCGAGAGTCTTGAGATTGTTGAAGATACTCAAGTGGGAAGTAAGATTCTGTCAATTGATGTGAAGGATCCTGACCTCACTGGAATGGCTCTTGGGGTTGACGGCACTGCCTCGCTTCAGGTTTGTTATTTTCATTTTTAAAATATGTTTTGCATCTATTGTTTGCACGACGTTTTTTTAAAGGATGTATCATTTTGTACGCTTCATTGAAGTTTTTAGAGCGTGTGGTTTTTTAATAGTATCAAATAGAGGTTGTTGT